>KK114675.1:429635-462999 GCA_000611955.2 Stegodyphus mimosarum
ATTGAGCTGTTGAAATACCTAGAAAAAAAATATGGCGGCAGGCTAAGATATTTATTTCTTGGAACTGAAACGGAGGAGCAAATCTATGAATTCAAATCAAGATTTCCTCTGATAATAAAACTCCTGTTTAGCATTAATTAGCATTATACAGGTACAATATTAGTGTAGATTTATCCACGTTCATGCATAGAAAAACATACAAAAGTATGCAGGTAGAACACAGCATTTACATTTATTTTAAAGTCCTAAAACGGTATGAGAAAATGTGTAGGCGTATAAATTAAAGGAGCTGCTATAATTAATTTAATATTTGCTAAGAAAACACATAAATCATTTTTATAGGCAGAAACCCTCACTGTGCTGTTTTGGATATCACCTTGCAGTGACTGAGTTTTCTTCAAGATTAAAATTTTGCAAGCAATGACATGCCGATGCATCAGTCATTCGTATACATTTGTAGATTGGTTGATTAATTAGCTACTTCTTGAATACGGTAAAGGACATGCGTGTTATCTGCCTAAAAGAACGTCTTCGTGGGGAACGTTTTGAGAGAAAGTGACTTATATTCACGTCATTCATGACAAAAACCACGAAAACGACCACGCAGCCAACCCGTTCATTGAATCCGAACTCAGGAAGAAATATAAGCATTCAGCAGTCTTAGCCACTGATACGGTAGCATATTTATGGAATAAAAGACTACGAAATTAGACAATTAGAGAAGTAATTTTCCACATCCATGCAATTGTATAGAATATAAAAAATATTATTGGGCACATTTTCAAAGTGTGTAGTCAGCAGCTCCATTGAATTTATTATCTATAAAACTATTGTCTAAGATGATGATTATTTGATTTTGTAGTAATAAAATTTTATAATTGTATAACTGTATAACATCTGTGATTGCTTTCGAAACTGTATAGTGTGCGTCTTTATGGTGTAATTCGAAGCACATCCGGCTAGCATCTGGAGATTCAGAATTTGAATCCCGGCAAAAGTATTGTTAATGTTTCCTGTTTCTTGCTTCGATAAATCTAATGACCATACAAAACAACCATTTTAACAGTTTTAACTTGTTTAATAGAACATACAGCTTATAAAAAATGGCTCCCGTCATACATTTTTAAATACACCTAGTAATCTAGGGTTTTCGATTTGCATACTATTACAATTTCATAGTAAACAAATGAAGAAATTCGACGTGAAACTTAACATTAATAAGCCAGTATTTATAACTGACTGCAGTTTCGTTGGAGAAAAATCCAACTTCCGCTGCTACGGTAATTAGTCTCGGACGTTCACGCAGAAGCTGGAGTTCTTGAACGAAAGAAGAGAGCTGGGGCTCGAAATGCCGCTTGCAGAACACAAAGCCTAGAGGACAAAAGTAGAATCTGTTCAGCTCCGATTTTCTCTCAGTCTTCTGCTTTAACTTTCACCTGAAGAATTATAACTCCATTTGCGTTTCCGTAACTACAAAGCTTAGATATAGTTGGCTTGAGCTCCAAAGAAACTGCTTTCAACGATGATTTCTAGCTTCTTTATACTAATTTTTACGTTCAACTTCTTAATTTTACTATTAAACTGCATCAAGTTACTTTTCTCCAATATTATACTTTATAGAGGCTGGTGTTCTTTGGTAACATAAGCTAGATTCCAAACTCTAAAAGACATTCTGTGAATTATCACTACGTGTTGTAAGTACCACAGTGACACGGAAAGGACTCTCTTATTAATTAAAATAAGTTTAATAGTCAGCACCAACTGTGCTTACAAAAGCCAACAGTTATGGCTTAAATTAAGGATAAACTAATGAAACTAAGTTACGCTTACGGCTTCGCAATCCCAATAACTCACAAGTTGGATCTGACATACGGTCGGCATAAACAAGCTTAATGGGAAGAATACCACAACGCAGCAGAATGCTAATCGCGACAGAATCAAATGCAGAAATGTGGTCTTCAATCAGCTAGAACACTCTCTGATTTTACTCTCTAAACCTTTCTTTAAATAGCCTCTACTTTCTACCTCAATATGAATTCTTTGAGTCCCGCGCGAGCTAGAAAATTACATTCTGGCAGAAAAATGGAAATGAGATTGATAGGAAAGAATATTAATATAAAATAACTGTTTAGAAACTTAAATGATACCTTATATCTTTACACGCCAGAATTTAAGTATACGAAAAGGAGATCCTTAATGACCTAGTCAAGAATTTTTAAACAGATAAATTTCAGAGCCTTCATCTTAAAGTAACATAAAATTTTAAGCTAACATAATTAATTTTTAATTTTACATAAGAAAGAGCTGGATCCAATTCCAATGACAATATTTCAGCAGTAGAGCTCCTTCCAGATATCTAGAAAGAAAACGACTTTAACAGAAAAATTCAAAACATGATGCATTACTTCAACTCATCTCTTTCCAAACATTTCATTTAAATTTATCTGAACTTTCATTCAACACATGTATTGAATAAGTAAAGTCTCTTCCCCCACTGCTCTCAGTAAAATGTTACCGAAAAGATCGAAGCAGTGGTTTCTTGTATAAGTGGCACAGCTCTACCACCTAACCCAAAACCTACATGTTAGAATTCGGGCTCACTAGACCTCAAAGACACCTTACTTTCAAAACTTCACTTAATGTGCTATCAAGAGGGTGTGTTAAACTTGAGTATTGACTGGAGAGCCTAACTTTAAACTCATGCATACAGCTAGTTTTTTACTTTTAATTTAAATTTCTCTTAATTTTACTAGGTTGTGTTTAAACGTCTCATTCATACTAAACAAATTTAATTCTTATACATACGCAATTCTTAGTGTACTTTAAGACATATATATTTAAGAGTACTTTTACAACACAAAACATAAGGCATGTTACATTAAATGAATTATTTACAATATATTAAATGAGAAAATTCAGCCTGAACTTTACATCAAGACACGCAAGTTGCTTAGAAATTTTTAACATTTTCATTTTCATGTCGTCATATCACTGTCTCAGGCTAAAATAAGTTTAGCCTGAGGCATAAACAAGAAAATATCGTTTCTAAATTAATTTTAAAATAAATATAAATCATTGCAATTTAAATTCCGAGTTTAAACCACTGAAATAACCTCACTTGAAGCAAAATTCTGAAAAGTCTAGCAACTTCGTACTTCTAGACATAAAATAGAACTGAATCTTATCAAGGAGAAATTAAATTTCCACTTTGTTCTTTTATACTCCTGCATTCTCTTCGTCACGAAGTCCTTCCATGTGGGATATATTTCAGCTTGGCGAACCCGGAACTTTTGACGAGGCTGAGTATGTTCTCCCGCCGGGGCTTTGCGCCTCCTCAGCTCGTCACGTACTCTTGAACCTTCTCCTGGCGTTGAAGACTTTCCGTCTCCGGCTGTCTCTTCTTCGGCCTTGAATTTCCTAGTGGACCTTTCTCGAACATTTCAGCTAACCGGAAACGGTGAAATTTCAGCTGTCGAATTTGCGTCACAGATATTTTTCCGGCTGTCTGCTTGCTCCACAGCATCCTCGGCGTCGGTTCTTCTCTTTACTTCCTGCTCTGGTGGTAGGATTTTCCATTGGACTCCTTGCGTATCTTAACAATCCTGCAGTAGTTCTCATCTTCTAATATATTTTTTTTGTCTTGGCTCCTTTCTTTACCTCTTGTCCCGCCTCTATTCTGGTTGCGTTCTTAATTTCTTTAGTTGTTCTCCGTATTTGTGGTTACGTATCTCTTTCTGTCCGGTACCTGTGCGTTCAAATTCACTTGTTCCATGCTGCTGTTCCTCCTTGATTTCGCTCTTTCTTGTTAACCGTCTTGAAAAATATCCTTAAAATTTGCATCTGCGTTTTAGTCCGGTCATAATAGTGCTTAATTTGATCTACATTTGCCACTGTCTGTTCCCCATTTGTATCTTTAAAATAAACTTCTGATTCTCTAATGCGTTAAGTTAGGTATGGTATTCCTTGAAATCGAGGACAAAATTCAGTTACTCTACCTTCTTCCGCAGATGATAAACAGTGCTTGACCTTTAATACTTGGTCTCCCACCTTATAATTTACCTCTTTCTCTTCTTTTCCTATCGTAATATAACTTCTGTTTTTCCCTTGCCATATCCGAATGTTTGACTGCTTCATCTATTATTCTTCGTATACCAGGAAACCACAGGATGAGCAGCTTTTCCGTTTGAAAGACTTTCAGCTTTTTCTGCTCATATAGCGGCTTTTATTAAAAAAATCTTTGGATACGAAATTTTGGTATAGTGGTGATATAAATGTTATAGAGAATTTTTTACACTTTACAGAGAATTTTTTGTGAAACATATAATTTTGTTACAGGTATAACATAGATGTTATAAAGGATTTTGACACTGTAAACGTTTTGACAAATTAAAGTACTGTTATAGAATATTTTACTAAGAATAATGCAAAGTTAATGAGCAGAGTTGTTAGTGTATATTTTTGAAATAACGTCTGAGATTCTAAGAAGATTTTACAATTCTGAAAAAGTACTTTGCAAATTCTGAAAAATTTAAACAGTTTAGAGAATTTATTTAACAAAATCAAATAATATTACAAAACCTATAAAAGAAACTAATAAAATAATGAATAAATAAAAATAAAAGTAATAAAATAATATAACAAAAGAAAAGCTATTATCATTAAGATTTAGACCACTTCTGGGATTCCTTCTTGCATTAATAACGTCAATAGCTAAAACATTATAAATAAAAATGAGAATTATACTGCTTTGAGACTGTCGTTGTTTATAACATGGTTCACTAGAGTTTCAAGCTTCTGGCGAAGAGATTTATTCTTGAGAATCTGCTGAAACCATTCACGAGCATTGTTTGTTGTATAGGGTTAAATATGTAGAGCATTGGTTATTTGACACTGAAACAAGTAGTGATCTAATGTACCCGGTAAGCCGCAAATGTAACTGTCTGTGTTATGTAGCCGGAAACGAAATAAGTAGGCCACAAAAGGTCAATGAGCTGTCAGAAGACAAATCATTGCACTATTTATAGAAACTAATTTACATGAGGGAACGTGTAAGAAGGTAAATGTTCTTTTTCCAGTGACTTCTTGGGACCATAATAATCTACATTGCGACATAAAATCTTTTTCTAAACGAGATTTTAAGTAAGAAATTGGATTAGGCAAGAAAATAATTGATGTTAAATTACTGTTTGCAGCCTCTGGTGTTAGCTGATTAGCGATCTCATTGCTGACAATGTCCAAATGGGCATGTGTCCAATATAATTTTGGTTTTGTACCTGTTGGAATGTTCGTTAACAGATACTGAATATCTCTTACTAATGCAGAACGACTTTGCCCTACTATAGCTTGACGATTCGAAGTACTATCAGATATTATTTTACTAGTTGTAGAGAACATTTTTGCAAATTTAATTGCCTCTCGAATTGCCAATAGTTCTGCATGGAAGATGGAATTTGATTTGTTTAATTTTGCTTTATGAGTTTTAAATCACATTCCATCAGTCATCTTAAATTCTGGGCTTCTGTTCTGCACAAAGAATAATTTATCCAGCGGCGTAAATTAACTTTAGACCTAAGAATAGTTTCGCTGGATCTTTTTCCGTTGTATCATGCCTAACTGTTCTTAATGCAAAAGCTAACTCACTGAGCCCACTATCACAGCGCTTATGGTAGCTTTTAACATAGCAACGTATAACTTTAATTATGTTCTTATTAACCCTCTCCGCTATGTTACACTTCGGACGATAAGGCACTATTTTTAGATGGCACAAGCGAAGTCCTAAGCATAACTCTTCAAATATTTGGTGCTGTCTATTAACGGAAATTAATTTTAACATAGCTGCATGTTTCTAAGATTGTCTTAGCAACTGTTTTAGCCGAGCCTCCTCTTACGGGACATTTCTACCCATTTAGAAAAAAATGTTTTACAGTAGCAATCTATTTTTATTGTCTTTGCTGCGAGAGTGTGGGCCTAATCAAATCCGACTAACCGGTTTGGAAATGTTTCCTTTGTATTATTTAACTACCCAGTCGGTAAATAACTGAGAACTCGGTAAATAACTAACTAAATAACTGAGAAGTACGGCACGACCTGACATACGCAGTTACGAACTTTTGCAACTGCAGAAAATACACCACCTCACGAACTCGTTGTACTGTTTACCTAATTCTTAGGTGGCTAGAAATAGGCAAATCCTGTGATTCACTTTGAAGGGTTAACTTTAAACTCGCTAGGATATCCGGTCTAAGCTCGTAATTTTGTTTCATGGTTTCCGAATAAAATAAGTGATTATAAATAAGTTCATAGTTCTCGCCTCTGTTTCTTTCAGCTCCTTTGAATAAGAATAAATATTTTTAAATTCGCTATCCCTTTGAAATTCTTTTATAATAATGTCGCTTCAGTCGAGTATTTTCACCGTAAGCATATGGCATTTTACAGTATGTCTTTCCTCATCCAATTCTAGAGAGCGCATCGGCCACCATGTTTTCCTTTGCAGGGGTAAGTTTGATAATTAAATTGAATTCTTAAAGTTTAAGGGCCCATCGAATTAATCTTGGAGTTTCTTGCAACGTGACTCTTTTCAAATTTCCACTGTTTCTGTTCTTTGGTGACATGAACTAGATCCAAAACTCTAAAAGACAATCTGTGAATTATCACTATGTCATGTAAGTACCACAGAGACAGGGAAAGGTGTAAAGAATCCTTTTATTAATCAAATAAGGTTTAATAGTACGGCAACAACTCGTGCTTACAGAAGCCAAGAATTAGGGCTTAAATTAAAGATAATGGATTAACTAAAACTAATGAAACTAAAGTAGCGTAACGGCTTCATAATTACAAAAATGCGTAAGCTGGATGTAACAACGGTTGGCGTAAACAAGTTTAATGGCAAAAATTACTCATCACCGCAGAATACTAATCGCGAGAATGAAATGTAACAAAGAGGCCTTCAAGCAAGCAGAATACGGTCCGATTTTACCCTCTAAAATCTTCCTTTAAATACTCTCAACTTTTTACCTCATTTGAACACCGTGCGAGCTAGAAATTTACATTCCGGTATGGAAACAGAAATGAGATTGATAGGAAAAAGTATTAACATAAAATAACTGGTGGTAACTCAGTAATTTTGTGGGCATTGAGCTAACATGAAGGTACATCTCACCAGTGTCATTAATGTTCGTAAAGTCGCACTCTTTTGTTAGTGATGGTAACTGTTGTAACCATCTTATCGTAGTAGTCTGCATAAACAGAAAATGCAGAACTTAAGTACAAATATTGTAGGAACGTAATGAGTCATTTAAAGCTTAGCATAATGAGTCATTATTTGTGTCAGAAACGCTTCTATAAGGTAAATTACAATTAGATTTCACCGTATTTATTCTGAATGTCTATGTATTTTTGTAATGTTTTTGAAAAAAAATCTCTAGAGTCAGACTGCGATCGTTTTTGCTCTTAATTTTATAACGTCTTGTGTACTTTGGTAACTAAAACTAACTAGACGTTAAAAGACTCTAAGGAAGTATCCCTACGTCTTAAGTACGACAAAAACCAGAGAAGGGTGTAAAGAACACTTTATTAACTCAAATTGAAATTCACAAATGGCACCGACTCGTGGTTACAAAAGCCTTTTGGCTTTACTCAAAAAGGTAACGAGTAACTTAAAATTCAAAGGAATTAAGTTAGCCTAATAGCTTCACAAACCGCCCAAACGGTACAGTGGTAGGGGAGCCTATTGCGAACTGGGCGAAAGTCTTCTCGTGTGGTTTGGTTGCAGGGGAGAGGAGTGAGAGAACCTAGGGCCACCCTTTGGTGCTCTCTCCCTCAAAATTGAAGGGCGGAGTAGAAGTTCAACCTCCTTGAGGCTCTGGCAACCATTCTCCTATGAAATACATGGACAAGACAACAACACTTTCACAGGTTACTTAACGCGCAGGCTGACTGTGACTCATAAAAATCGGCGTAAACAAGCCTAATAGCTAGAAGCCCTCAACGCTACAGAAATCTAATCGCTAGTCATCAATCTAATCGCTAATCAAAGATAGCAACGTGGACCTTCAGGCCGGCAGAACAGAATGCCGGCTCTACATCCAATTTCCAAAACCTTCCTTTAAATACTAACTTCTTCCTACCTCATTAGGAGATACGCTCGCTAACTCATTTATGTTCCTCAAGAAAGCGTGAGTTGAAAGCAAGAGCGATAGGATAGGTTGCTTCAAAATAAAATTAACTGCGAAGTAAATTAAATAAAACCCCACAATCTTTCTAAGGGTTATTCTGCCAGCTTCTGACGGATCCGAATTCTGGTTGGATAGATGTTAGAAGAAAAAATGTCAAGGTTCAAAGTAAGAGACATTACTTTGGAATTATGATGAAGAAAATAACATTTGCTCACTCACCATTTGCACCATTTATTTTGAGAAGCTTTAGGATTTCAGAACCAAACCCTGAATATCTGGAGATTTCAAGCTAGAATTCAAAGACTGTTGGTCAGATTAAGCTCTCAAGATGAGCTTAGGACTACTCTTAGAAAGAAATGCTCGGGTTTGAATTAAACTACATTACTTACTTGCATTTATGATCTAATTTGAATGTAATATCTATCAAAAACTGACTCATGATACACCAATACCTGCGGTGTTATACGTATTCTAAAATGAAAACGTATACTTTCTTTCAAAAGAAAGGAAACATATACTTTTCTTTCTTTCTAGATAGCATATACTTTTTCTACACACTTTTTTTTTCTAAAGGGAAACATATACTTTCTTTCGTATATTTTTATACTTATTCAATACACCTCTTATTTGTTTAAGCTAAGAAGCCATATACTTTCTGACTTTTTAGCTTAAACAAATGAGAGGATTATTGCCTTCTTTAATTCTCGTCGATTCAAAAACAGAAATCCCCATGGAGAGAAAATTTGAATTTCATTTATCACTCGATTCAACAATCAAACTGTTACTTCAAACTTTAGCATACAGCTTTCCGGCAGCGGCACTCTAGTAGGCTTAAATAGGACTTCTGCTTTTATCTTTTTTATCTGAACAGTTTACTAATTTGCGTGTTCTGGAAAGGATTGAGATGAAGCAAATAAATAAAAATAGAGGGATAAAATTTAATCAGAACTGGTTATCTTAAAATTAGACAAAAAAACAATGCTATATTAGCGTAGAGTTCTACTTTTACTCGAAACCTATGTCATTCGTTTTTCATTAAATTTCTGTACTGGAGAGTTTCTCTTTTAATTAGCTGGTTAATATGTTTAATATCATACACCTTTTAAACCTTCTGTTTCCAGTTAGACAGTTATGGGCCAGACGTATCCTTTGATGTACGATAGGAGGAACGTGGATGATAAAAATAATTTACATTTACCTTCCTATAATCTTTCTTTAGTTGTAAATCACTTTGAATATTTGGCTTCGAGTAGGATTTTTCTATCTATAGGCAACTGTTACGGTTATTAAAATTGCCAAAATCGTTGCCTACACTTAGTTACTTTCTTCTGTTCCGGCACTATTACAGCTTATTTAAAAACAGCATTAACTACCAGAAAATTCAAAGAAACGATACTTTATAGACTAAATGTAATTTTCTTAATAAATCAGCGAATAGAAAGTTGTGTTGCGTATATTATCTTAGGAATTTTTAGTCTAACAGGGTATGGATATTTAAAAGACTAAAATAATATAATTTACTGTAAATTTTAAGAAGACATAAACATTAATTGCTGTTTGCAAATTACAACTGGGAAAAAAATTAATGCAAATTGTATTAATGATTCTGTTTGATCAGATTTAACAGTGTTTTTCTATTGGAATTAAACCCTGAGATAGATAAAATAGTAAATGTTGATACTCCACGAAATGTATGAAGCAAATTATTATCAGTTGTTTAAAATATGACTTTAGAAATTAATTTTGATTTAAGAATTCAACGAAATGTAAAATGTTAACATCTTAGAATTGTGCAGAGACAGTTTAACATTTTTAACAGCATACTTTTCACATTTTCTTTCAGGAAGACAAAATAGCATACAATTTGAAGGAGCCATTCAAGCGATATTTAATTTTCCAAGACTAAAAACTTGCTAAAGACTTCAAACCGGAAATCAGGAAAAGCAGGTGGAAGATGGATAAAAATATAAATGAAAGAATCGTGTTTCACTGTTGGTTTAAAGAAGCAACAAAGATTTCTTTTAAACAAGATCAGTTTTTAATCTGTGAACATAAAAATTCAATATTTAATATATAAGAGGGTTACATTTTTTGCTGCTACTTAAATACAGAGGTTTTGCAAACACGGGAATCATCTGCCGCATTAAAGGATTTGATTTTGGACGATATCCATCTAACCAAAAGCTAAATATTTAAATAAAGAACATTCTTTTCATTGCAACGTTGCAGTTTAAAAGACCGCCTGCTTTACGGAAAATTTGTTACAACTGGAAATTTTTATGAATTGTTTTTAGAATACTTTTAAAAATTTCTCAGTATATAAATGGATTCACATGAAGTACATTTTTTAATTCTATGTACAATAAAATTTCAATGTGTCAAAAAACATAATATGTTTAGTAAGTTCAAAATTTTGTGCTTTCTGAAGGTAATGTCAAAAGCATAGTTTAGGTAAGACACGGATATTCTACAGAAATTTTTAAAACAGTAAAGGTAAACTGAAGAAAAAAGGGGGCAGGTCTATATTTCTCGTTCTACTGGGCCGATTGACAAAATTCAAATTGCGTTTTCCATGTCTCGAAAGCGCGACTTAGGATATGCATGTAAGATATAAGAAAATACGATAGCTACTTTAAAAACTAATTGGCGATCTTAAAATTAACATTCTAAATTTGGTGATCTCCCTCTTAATTCATCTCCCGAATTCGAGATCTTTCGATGCTACGTAACACTGCTTGAAAGTGCAAACCAAAACTAATATTAACCAATCATAGTTCTCTCTAGAATGGCACGTGCTCTGGTATAAATACCCTGGTGAGCTAATTACGTCATTCCCTTCTGCTAGCTTCCACCTCGCTAATAACTCCTCGCTCCTGTATCTTAATTCTATGAATCAATGTAAATAGCAGTTTAACATCTTTCATTACGATTGAAATGTATCGGATTTCATTATGATTGGATAAACATCTATGGAGATGACTTTATATGTGTGAAAATAAACGACTGGAAATTCTTGATGTTTTGTAATCTTCATCTGTAAGCCTTAACGCTCAGCTACAACGACTGCAAGCTAATTCCTCCTTCTATGCTCATCGAAATCATCACACTATAATATATATTAGATTTATATATAGCTTTGTTCTAACATAGATATTTTGACAGAAAATCTGACTGTTTCTGAAATAACATACCCTTTTTTTTCACATTTCGATTCTACGGCTCAAATTATGCCTAGGTATTAAATTTTGTAATTTTTGGTGAGAAATTTAAAAATTTAGCTTGGCGAATTTTTTTCAGGTTGCTCCAAGAATAATTCACTTGGCGAACTTCTTAATTTATAGCAACCTATTTTCCTTTTCTTTCTCCTCATTGCCCACGAGCAGAAAAAAATCATCCTTCATACTTTCAAATAATTTTAACAAAATGCGTAAAAAAGAAGAGTTTCTTCTCGGGTGCAGTTTGGTTATTTTCGGGACATTTTATAACTAATTTTCTAACTATCTCTATTTATCGTAAGTCGGGAAACATTATCAAAAGAAATCACGCAAATCTTGGTACGTACATATTGTTGCGTTATACGGGTTCGTGGATTTGATTCGATGAAAATACGATGCAGAACAATAAAAAGCACAATTTATTTACAGGAATCACTATTTACAGCACAGTTCCAAAATTACCTTTAAAAGCGTCGAAAATCTACAATAAATACGCTAAAACAATCAGCAACACAGCTTCAGGCTGTAACTGTAAAGTTAGCTTTACGGCAACACTAAACTTATAATAAAACACCGTGGAACAATCACCAATACACTGTCAAGCTATACTGTAAAGATAGCTTCACGGCAAAGCACTATCTCGATTGCTTTCCGTTCACAAAACTCTCGCGTAGCTTAGCACTCACAGTAAGCAGCGATTCTCACAACTCTCACACTACTTCACAACTAATCACACTTCTCGCAACTAATCACACTACTTAATCACACTCTGCCGGCTCTCAGAAACGCAAGGGTTTATATAGCTTTTCATTAGGTTCCACAGGTTTCGAGAAATATCTCGACAGGAAATTATTCTAGAACCTTCCCGATTGGACCATGTGATATCGCCAATTTGGTCGCCAAATGGGTGATAAAGTCGCCAATCTGGCAACCCTACCATACACTATTTTATGGCAACCCTAGTGCTATGCCGGAAAGCTTACATACAGGCACAACCGTCGAATTTTTCGCAACACTGCCCCCCTCCCAAGGACTGCATGTCCCGGGCAGTACAATCCCTGGTTGGGAGCCAAAAAGAAATAATCGAAAAAGCTACAAAGCAAATAAATTACAATAATAACAAAATTTGCAAATATTTAGAGTATTTACAAATAACAAAAACATTTAGACTAATTACAAAGCTCTATGTACAAGCAACTATGCATAGATCATACAATTAAACATAAAACCATTACGAAATACGCGGTACCCATAACAAAAATAACTATCACTAATTACTATGGCCATAGTATGGAGCTAACCTATCATAATGTACAATCTTAGGTTTGGAATTGGGAGACTTATGGATCCGTATTACGACGTCATTCAGTCTGTTGAGGACTGTGTAGGGACCTTCCCAATGCGATTGCAGTTTGGGAGAAATGCCCTTATGACGGCTCGGATTCCACAGCCAAACCTTGTCGTTTTCCTGGAACTTATGTTCGGTCGCTCTTGCGTCGTACCTCTTCTTCATCCTGTCCGTCGAGATGTTAATTCGCTCTCGAGCAAACCTGTGCATCGTTTCCAACCGGGCTTGGAGATCTTGAACGTACTCCTCAGGAGAGGACTGTAGATCCGGAGGACGGCCGAAAAGCAGGTCACTCGGAAGACGGAGATCACGACCGAAGAGCATTTGAGAAGGGGAATAGCCGGTACTCTCGTGGACGGCACTACGGTAAGCAAGCAGGAACAGGGGCAGCTTACGATCCCAGTCTTCTTGGTTCTTGGAAACCATAAGCGATAGGTGGTTCAAGATTGTGCGGTTAAATCTCTCCACCATGCCGTCAGACTGCGGATGTAACGGGGTGGTCTGTGTTTTCTTTATTTCCAATAAGTCGCACAGTCCTTTGAACACAGCCGAAGTGAAGTTCCTGCCTTGGTCGGTATGAATCTGGAGGGGAGTTCCAAATCTAGATACCCAATTCTGCAACAGGACTTCAGCCGTAGTGACAGCCTCTTGGTCTGGAATTGGATATGCTTCAGGCCACTTCGTAAAATAATCCATGACAACTAGAATGTATCTGTTGCCATCTTTAGTCCATGGCAGAGGTCCCAGTATATCAAGGGCAATTCGCTCGAAAGGCGCTCCAACGTTGTATCGCTGCATTCTTCCGCGACAGCGTTCCTTTGGTCCTTTCTTGGCTGCACAGGCATCGCAAGACCGGCACCATTTCTCAACGTCGTTTCTTGCGGAACTCCAAAAGAAGCGCTCTCGAACTTTGTTTAATGTCTTCATATAGCCGAAATGCCCTCCTGTTGGGCTGCTGTGTATTTCTTTCAGGACATCAGGTATTCGGTTTTGAGGAAGCAGCAGCTGCCATCTTTTATTAGTTCCATCGTCGCTTTCCCACAGTCGATATAAGACTCCATTTCGAAGGTGAAGTGAGTCCCAGAGAGCCCAGTACCTTTTAGTCATAGGACTGAAGATGGAAACGTCCTGCCACTTGGGTTTCGTAGCCGATGATTCCTTCAGCTCTATTATTGGCTTAATGTTAGGATCCGCCAACTGGTCTTCTCTAACTTTTTCATGACTCCACGGATCTGGCTCCGATGCTGTTGAAGATGTTACTTGTCGGATGCTAGGATTCGCCAAACCATACTTAGCTTGTGCTCTTGAACAATACCCGCAATGCGCAGGACAAGGCTTCCTAGATAAAGCATCCGCATTTCCATGGGAGGAGCCTTTACGATGTTTTATTTCAAAGTCATATTCCTGGAGTCTTTGAATCCATCTGGCTATCTGTCCTTCAGGATTTTTGAAATTCAATAGCCAAGTTAGGGAAGCATGATCGGTGCGGAGCAAGAATTTTCTGCCATAGAGATAATGATGGAAATGCTCTATGGCTTTTACGATAGCGAGCAATTCTTTCCGAGTGACGCAATAATTCCTTTCCGGTTTTGACAAGCACTTACTCCAATAGGCTATCACTCGCTCTTCACCGTCAATCATCTGGGAAAGGACAGCTCCAACACTTTCGTTGCTTGCATCCGTATCAAGTATGAATTGTTTGTCGATCTGGGGATATGCGAGCACAGGCGTAGATGTTAATGCCGTCTTCAGCTCATTAAAAGATTTTTCGCATTCCTCAGTCCACACGAATTTCTGTTTATTTTCCGTTAATCTATGCAGAGGTCTTGCGATGTTGGAGAACCCCTTTACAAATCTTCTGTAATAAGTGCAGAGTCCCAGGAAGCTCCGAAGTTGATGAACATCCACAGGGCGTTCCCAGTCCTTGACTGCCAAAACTTTCTCTGGATCCGTACGGACACCTTCGGCGGAGATGATGTGACCCAGATAGGTGACTTCGCTGCGGAACAGCTTGCATTTAGAAGGACTTAGTTTGAGGTTGGCATCTTTCAATTTTTGGAACACCTTCCTGATGTTTTCTAGATGTTCCTCGAACGTACGGCCAACTATAATGATGTCGTCAAGGTAAACCAGACAGGACTCGTAAGATAGGCCACGAAGCACTGTTTCCATCAAGCGTTCAAATGTTGCAGGGGCGTTACAGAGTCCAAACGGCATAACTTTTCGCAACAATATTAATGCAACCACCTTAATAGAATTCGCCAAATTTTCAGAATATGCCAAACTCCGGTAATCATACGTATAACCATTCTTCCGGCAACCATGCTTATAACAATCCTTGAGTCCAAACAAAGCCGCCATTTTCGCATGCTTTTTTTTTTCGTATTTCAGCTTACAACGGTTTTTATAAACAAAGCATGATATTTTTTGCCTTAGTTTTATAATATGAGCTTGTGGAATTTAGCAACAATGGAAGAAACCGCGTAAAAATCTCTGCAGAAATGTAGAATTTTTGTGAAAATTTTCTAAAGGGAACAAAAGAAATGCTTTCCCAGACAGGCGCCGTTGACAAGGATTGCACGAAACCGAGTCTCTGCAATTCTCTGATATTTTTTTAGCAAAAACAGATCGCTGTGTACTTCAAGAGAACAACAGCGGAAAAGAATTACAGAAAGATTTCAAGAAGAATTTAAATGTTTCATTTCTTTAATGTATCACATAATCTTCATTTAATAATTCAAATTTGTATTTTAAATTGCTAAAGTAAGTTTTCTTTTCATATGATAATAATGTTTACCGACTTAACGATAAATATTGATAGTTTGGAAATCTTTCTTAAAAAAAAAGGCGCGAAAACCGTCAAATTGCATTCGATAAGTAACTTTTACCTTCTCATCTGTAAAAAATCTGCAGACTGCGTCAAGGTGGTTGCATTAGTACTTAAGTACGGAATATTTGCGTCATTTGAAGCATTTTTGTTAGCGGAAGTGTATATTTACGATCAATTGCTGCGAAAATAAAGGCCGAGTAAAGTGTTTTGCTGACACTCTGAATATATTTTGTCACATAAAACTGTATCACAATAAATTGTAGAGAATTTAATTATAATTAACATCAAAGAACAGACTGCAATATTTTGCAAGGCGAACGTTGTTCTAATATTTTCTTGACCTACTAAAGCTATAGACATACATGAATTCTTAACTTTCTGGTGGTTGCAATAAGGCTACTAGATTCAAATAATTTTAGTTATTTAAATGGAAAATAATGAGTAAGCGAGCATTTTCTTTATTCCCAATAAAAGTTTACTCATAGCACAATGTATTTATTGTAGAAATAAATCATAAAAGTCAACAAAGCATAAAATCATGAAACTAAAATAAAATTTGTCACTAAATAGGCGTAATGAATCTGTCTGATTAAACGAGAAATAAAATCATCATTTATTTGTAGAATATCTGAGAAAAGTAGCATTATATATTTAAAAAAAAAAACTTTGGAAAAATATAAAGAACTATAAATATTTTTATTTATTTTTTGCAGCGAACCCCGAATTGAGGTTTGCTTTTGGTGACTAAAATCTTTATTTTTTTATTGTTTATTTGTCCCCTCCTTTTTTTTTCAAGCCCACCAGCGGCCGAGCAGTAAAGTCCTGAACACTGGTAGCTCGGTCTGAGGTTTGAATCCCGCGAACGGGCTGGCTACATAGGCGTTCCCCATGTGTAACGTGTATACGAGCCAGTTCTCTTAGAAAGTCCTCCACGAAGGCATCCCTCCCTTTAGGCAGATAGCCTTCGTGTACTTTGCCATAATTGAATAACCTAACCTAACCTAACCGAGGTTCGAATAAGGCGAACGGTCTGGCTGCATGGGCGCTTTCGTAGTTTTCCTCTTGCGTAACATGTATACGAGTCAGTTTCCCTTAGAAATTTCTTCACGAAGGCATCCTGCCCTTAGGCGAGATAGCCCTCTAGGCACATAAACCAAACCCTTTTTTTACATCTGTAGGAATTTTGCCGTTAATTTTACAGCCTTCTTTTTGACAGTGTAAAATCAACGATATTTTTTTCCGAAATCCAGTTAGAATTAAAGTAAGTGCAGATATCTGATTAAGCATTTACAGTAGAATATTGAAATTATTGCAAATACAGCACTATGAAAAAAAAGAAAAACTGAAAGCACTTTTATTCCATTGAGAAGTACTTATTATTATAAAAAAGGAAGTGTTAAATCTGTATTAATGGGAAACTAAAAAATGTACAAATATACTACATTTGGCGATGCACCATTATTTTCGGTACTGCAAGAAATTTTAAAATTTTGTCAGAAAATTCGCCATTGGTGATCAAATTCATCGGAAAACCCGCTGCTGGTGTTCAAAAACTCTGTTTCTAATATCTATTTTCTGTTTGTCTATAGAAAATTAGCAGCTGGTTTGTTCAGTATTTTACATTTCTAAATTCTAAAATTGAAAGTTTAAGTCTGGAAGAGCCTCTTTGTTAGTTTTTCTCTTACTTAAGCTCCAAACAGTAAAATTTCTGTGTATAGGTCAGCACGGGTTTAGATTGCAGCGCAAGGATTGACTACATGGAAGTTTTATAGTTTCCCTCACGTGTAACGTGAATCTGATTTAGTTTCCCTTTAGAAAGTTTTCCTCGCAACCATCCATCCTCACAGGCAGCCAACCTTCGTCTAATTTGCCATACTATGAATAATTCAATACAATATTTCTTTTATATAAGTATTTGAAAGTAATCTAGTTTAGCTTTTAATTAAATTCCCTGATTTGAGTAACTTTTTCTTCGAATAAGGAGGTATCAAATTTTCCCCATAGCAAGCTGAGCGTCCTTTTTATTAAAATTACTGCGAAAAGAATATTTAACCAGTTATTAGGAATTGCTGCGACGTTTAAACAAATGTGTTACTAGTATATTAAAAAAGGTTTTAATATTTAACGGAAAAATTCTGCTTATCAGTATTCTCGATGCTTGCAAAAAGCATCTTCAGTGCAACAGCGTTTATTTTATTTGTTAACCTCTTTGAATAATTTGCCAGGAACGCCTTAACTGTGCATGATATATCAGGAATGATAACTAAAAATTTCGCTTAACATACAAAATTCTTCCCTATTTATTAACCCCTAATATACAGCGGAAAATATCGTCATTTTTCTCAGTCATGCTAATTAATTATGGCACTTAATTCGTGTTTAGCAGAGTGTATTTGTAATAGCCTGCTATAATATATTAAGCCAGAACAATTTGTTGAAATTTAAGCTATGTGATTGGTAATGCCATCTGTTGTTAATTTTTAAAACTATGCATTTTTGCTTTTTATATGTAGCTGTGAGATAATATTTTACAGCACGGGAAGCTGACTCTTATTTACGTATACAACCAATCAGGAAATATATTATTTTTGCGTTTCATTAAAAGTGCAGCGAAACTCGATGAATACTCTTATACGGAAAGTCTGCTAAGTGCTGACATCTATGGATGTATCACTGAAGTTAAGCAGGAAAATAACATTTCAAACATTACTTTTTTTTTGGTGTCACTAATTATCATATATTTATCATATTTAAAGAATGTAACGAAAACCGATGAATTTATATTCAAATTTATATTCCGTTTTGCCCATATCTTCAGCATCGAAACCTCACTTGCATATAATTGGTAAGTATTCAATAAGATAAGGCAGACAAGGTATTCAGAGAAATCGTTATATGATTTCAACAGCTACATACTTTTGTTTTACTTTTTTTTATTCCGTCGAAACTTTTACATGCAGATTACTATTACCAAGTAATAAATGATCAATGTTGATATTAATAAGGAAGAATTTCTTGTTAAGAAAGATGTATTTTAGCGTTTTCGTTATTGCTAGGAAAATATAAGCTAGAACGTAGATAGGCAGTACTTTTGAATTTTGCAGTTTATTTTAAAATGCGATGTTCACAACCAGAAGGTCCAAATACTGTTAAACTAATGCAAACTTTCTTCTCAGTTGCTGTAATTGTTCTAGTTCTGAGAAGCATTCTCTAAATAAAAACCATTTAAGAAGAACTACAGATGTATGTTTTTCATTTAAGAAATTTTTCTGTATTGTGTAAATGATAACAAGAGCAATAAAATTAAGCTCAAGAATATCAGTGACGGTTTGACGAAAAAAAAAAAAAAAAAAAGAATTTAGAATGTTAGAATTAAAATTTTTCTTCGAACTTAAACGTAAGTTCTATTTCACAATACGCCGTTTTTTGACATTTTTTGTAATTATTTGTTTGTATACCACAAGGAGCCGGAAATTTAGAGACCGCCCCAGTCGGCAAAAGGTTTAGCTACTCTATTGCTGTCTGAACAATACCTCTCGCCCCCTCCCTAAAAAAAAGAGAGAGAGCTGGTTCTCATTCCCATTACACATTGGGAAACTATGAAAATCCAGCCAGCCCGTTCCCCCGTATCTGAACCCGAGACGAAATATCAGTATTCATTGACATTTAAACGGTCGGCCAGGGGCGAGACCTTCTTGCCATTTCAAAAATGAAACATTTAAACTTATTATGAAATATGGATTGTATGTTAACATACTTAAAAGTAATATGATACAATTTAATGATGTGTAATGCAATGGCGCAGTGATAAAACAGAGTAAAGCAATGAAAAATTGTATAAACAATATATGCATCTCTTCCTAAATTAAAATAACTACATCTTTCTAATTTCTATATCTTTTGTGAATGGTTCATTGAAAGACTTATTAAATGGGCGGGCTTTACTGTATTTGCTCTTTTACAACATGCAGTTTTCAAATGTATCGTGGCATATATTAGGTAACAAAATATTCTTCAGAAAGAAATGCAACGAATTCTTAGAAAGAAATGCAGTTCTAATAAATAAAATCAAATTCTTATGAATAAATACACTTAAAATGAACACTCCGAATGCATAAATAGAAATTCTTTGAATTATTATTTGAAGAAATATAATTCAACCATGGAACACAAATAATCAAACTGAAATTCTAAAAAGAATTTTAATCTAAAAATAACAACTGTGATTAAAAAACATAATATAAAATAAAAATACTTCCACAAAAGAAACGAGACTTTTCTCCTGAGATTCAGAATGAAAGGAAAATGAAATAGGTTGCCATAAACTTCACCAAATGAATCATTCTTCGCACAAAGTAAAACAAGCGCTAGAAGCTAAATTCTCTCATTTCTCCGCAACATTTATAAAAGCTCGTATTTAGGCATAGTTTGAGCCGTGCACTATTAATATGGAAAAAAATAGGCATTTTAATTCCGAAAAGGTCCGGTTTTATGTTAAAATCGGTATATTAGAACAATGCTGTATATAAATCTAATATATATTCTAAGTCGCCCTCTCGAGACATGAAAAATGCAAGCCCAATTTCGGCAGTCGGCTTACTAGAAGGGAAGATATAGAACCATCATTCCGCCCTTTTTTGATTCTCTATACACGGTTATGTAAAATTATTCAACTATTGCAAACCGCATTCGTTTAGAAATTTGCAAACACAGAACAGAAAGCAATACCTGAAATAAAAGGAAAATTTTCGAAGTTTCACTTATATGACAACCAAATTTTTTAAATACGTACGTGCTTTATCCTATTTTTTCTGATTGTCCATAGATATAAAAACGTGGCTTTGAGATCATGTGTACACACGTGTGGCCAAACCTGACGTTAAGACAAGGGACAAAGTACCCTGAAAGGAAAAATTCATATGTCATAAGATTCGGAGACCTAAGGCAGATTTTCTCAAACTATGGTGCATGTACAACTGGTACATTACATTATTTTTTATGATTCAGTTATTACACGAAAGAATAAAATGAATGTAAAATGGCGCACTCTTTGTTACATATAGATGCACACAATGGCGTATATATTTTTTATTCTCATTTGCTGTACAAAATTTAAAACGTTTAAGAAAACCGGACGCGAGAGATTAGACGTGAAACTCCGAAATATTGACTCCACTAATAGCAAGGGAACCTCTTAAAAAAAAAAGCCTTTTACTACTTATATTTGGCGAAATTCCTAAGACTTAAAAGAGATTCTCTTTTCATTATATCCATTCCATATTAATGCATTATTAACAGAAACACGATATTAATCTGGCACGAAATTTAGTCAGTTACTATAAATACCCATTTATTATAATATAAATTCATTTTAAAAGCTTTTATTGACTCCCCTGTATTTTATACTTCCTTCTCAAAATATAAAGACACTTTTTGGCCCATAGCATACCTGAAACTGAACTTCCGCTAGATGTTTCACCTGGCTTGATGTAGAAATAAAGTATGGTTTTGTTTTTTATGTTAATTACATGACTGTATATTACTATTTACTCTTCATCATTTAATCTAACTTACTAATTCAGTAAATAATTCACTAACGAAATTTCTATAATTAATATTCGTATTTTTTTAATTAAGAGAAAAACTACTTCAGTATATTTTTGATAAGAAAGAAAATGTAAGCAGCTTTAAGTAGTCGCACAAAGCATATTTACACGTTAAGCAATTAATACAAACTATATGATAAAAAAGTATTTCAAAGTAAAATTTAATTACTCGAAATTAGAAAGTGTTTTCTAGATTTTTTAACTGTGTCATTGAATAATACTTACACCATAAAAATTCAATAAAGTTTATAAAAAAAGTAAAAATCATTTCCCCTAGAAATTTCATCATGGTTTCTTTTGATGTAAAATCATAAATCTCCAATTTTCCAGTGGAAAGCACTTAAATGTCTAGACACGGGACTTCGAGAATTTCATTTCCACCGTATCCATATTGATGAGTTAATTTCTTTTACTCAGCTCTGCTTGAAACACGATTTTGTTTTCCAAATTAAGTATTATAACCAAACTGAGGGATTAGCCATGGTAAACCGGCCCACCAGCGGCCGAGCGGTAAAGACGCTGAACACTGGTAGTTTGGTCCGAGGTTCGAATCCCGCGAACGGGCTGGCTGCATGGGCGTTTTCGTGGTTTTCCCCATGTGTAACGTGTATACGAGCCAGTTTCCCTTAGAAAGTCCTCCACGAAGGCATCCCTCCCTTTAGGCAGATAGCCCTCGTGTGCTTTGCCATAATTGAATAACCCAGACCCAGCCATGGTAAACCCGCTTGGTCTGATCCTTGTTGATATCTATATGCTTTAATATGAATCAAAATTATTTGAAATTTTAATCTTCTCTGCTTGATTCCGTTAGTTGACGAAACCTTTATCCTGTTTGTCGGTAATAAGAATGATTTAAATAAAGTTCTTTCAATAATGAAATTCACTGATCCTGCTTTTCGGTTCACTTTTGAACTTGAGACATCATATACTCTTCCATGCCTCGACATCTTTGTCAAACGTAACATATCTAGCTTCAGTACTACTGTTTACTTCCACCACACTGCAAGTTATGTAATTCGACTAAACAGAAGTTAGTTTCATTTTACTCTTTCACTTTCTGTGTACTGCAGGTTTTCTTCCCCATATCAGCTCTTTATCAAGTACTAAATTATTTAAAAGGAGTTGCTATTGACAGAGGTACCTAACTTTATTAACCAAGCGGTTAAAGAATTCCCATTTCAACACCCCAAAAGCATCCACTAGTTTTAGGAGATTATAAGAATTCTGTTGTTATTCCTTTCTTTCCATATATTAGTTATGAAACTGCGCGTATTTTAAAGATATTCAACTGTCGGATTGTTTTCTCCTCTGTCAAATCATAGTTTTATATTTCAGGACCCCATTCCGGGTACGAATTCCTGGGGTACATACAGGATTCCTTGCCAGTGTGGTTTAATCCTTAGAATACCAAAGTCTTCGCTAACCTGTATGCTTAAAATACCGAAACGCCCGAAATGCTTTTGAGATTCACAGCAATTTCCTCCCCTCGTCCATAAAGGCATAAAGAGGTATGAGGTCACGATCAACCTAAAGATAAGAAACCACAAATAAATCCTTTTAGGAAAGCTGTCTGCAATAAACTGATGCAATGCATTTGGGAAAACTACATCTGCTACTGCATACCTTAGGAACAGAGAAGAAAACAATATCGCAATCTCGGTCGTTTCAGGCTGTTGTGGACGTCTGAATGAAAGGTCGCGTTGGGCGTTGTGGCCTTGAAAGGGTTAATTTACATTGGCAAACGAAGAGCCTTAAAATTTCGCGCTAAAGAACATGAACCATATGTAAGGAAAAAAAGAAATACTTAAATCCCCTGTTGCCCAACACTGTTGATCAAAGAATCGCATTTTCCTAAATTAGTCAAAAAACATCTTTAGTTGGCGAATTGGATTTTCTACAGGCGTTTCACATTCATAAAATCTTTCAGTTCTAGTTAACGATCCCAGTTCCAATCTATGGTTACCCTCAGGTTTTAAGGAAATAATTTCATAGTTGTTTTTATCAATAGATGACGCCAATAGCTTGACTTCTTTCCTCTTATTCTTATCATCTTATCACTGGCTTCCTTTCTGCCATTTGCATTTCTGCAGCTAAAAAAAAGGGTTCTATATTTAAATCTTCGAGGCTCACAAGCGGCCGAACAGTAAAGTCGCTGATCACTGGTAATTTGGTCCATGTAGTTCGAATCCCGGCGAATTGGCTGCAAGGCTGACTGGATGGGCGATTTCGTGGTTTTCCACATGTGCAATGTACATGCAAGGCAGTTTCTTTCACAAAGTCCTCCAGAAGCCATCCCTTCCCTTAGGAGATAGCTCTTGAGTGCTCTGCCATAATTAAATAAACCAAAATCTTTAAAGCTTCAACTTCGACTGTAACTACTAGTCCTGTAAGTTTAAGAATATTACGCTAACTGTTGTCGCTTTCACGCCTCCAAAAATCGTCATTCGGAGTTTTATTTAGATGCGTCATGATTTCATGCAAAAACAATGTAAGATAAATATTCTTAAAAATCCAAGAAATGGGAAATAATCCGCACTGAATTATGAATTCTTCCATCTTTCTGCCTATTATAGCTGAGTGTATGAAAGGTCTTAATCTGCTCAACATTGTGGTTGCAGCATTCTTCTTCTTATTATTATTATTATCGTACATCATCATTATCATATATTATTATTATTATTATGATTACTTCTACTACTGCTATTATTATCTGCAGTGACATTTTTATATTTGTCAAAGAATTTCTTCTTGTTTTCAGCGAAATTACCGGCTCGAAAAAAATATTGTAAGAGAGCCTGTTCTATTCCTAGAATACTAGGAGCAGTAGAAGAAAGCAAGGCTTATTTGCCCAGAGGCAACATATTTCGCTTTTTTCACAGAATTGGGTTCCTTCAAATTTTCCAATCTAGGCAAGCGGCAAAATCAAGGAAAGCATTGGGGGAATACACTTTTCAAAAGTCCCAGCTGCCTTCGGCAATGCGCTGTTGCTGTCTTATAGCTACTGTTCCCGGCTGCCATACCAAACATTTTATAGATTTAAATCTATTTTCGCCCAAACTGTATTTTATGCTGGAATAACACGGAAATGAATGTTTCCCTCATCGGAGACTGTCGAATATTATTAGGGGCCATATATGAGAGTCACGGACAAAATAGAAAATAGTTCCAAAGCCATTAAACTGCATACATTAAAAATTACACACTCGCTTGCTCTATTATCTGATTTTTCGCTTGTGCTAGTTATTGTCATGGTGTAAGAATATTCGAGGCGGAATAAGTACCAGAGTATTTCTGTTAGATAAAAAGCATATCTGAGGATAAAGCAGTTGCAATAAATAGCACCTTAGAAAGAGAGTTGTGGAAAAATTTACTGGAAATGTCTAGTAGGGCAAATGAAGAATATGAAAAATAAATGGTATTAAGTTGGGGCACTGATAGCAATCAGATAGGACTTCGGTTTATTAATCAAATCTATGTAAAATTTATTTAGTTTAATACTTCTAATTCAATTTTATATGATATTTTGTAATCTTTAATATGAAGGGTTTTAATAGCAGTTTGTTACTGCGTTAAATCTTTCGGTGCATATTAAACTTAACTATTGAAAGTCTCACATCTTAATTTCCGATATTTAACTTTAGATCGACATGAAAATTCTGACTTCAGAAGAAATTAAAATTACACATTTGAAAGGAGAAGTTCACATTATACACAGCTGAGTTCATTTTTTTAGCCAAATCACGAATTAATAGCTGGTGAAATGCGTTAAAGCTTTAAAGGTTAAGCTTTGATTATTAGTTTCAATTTTAAGCAGATTTTATGTTAAATCTTCCTCACAAAATTTGCAAATTTTCATCTGCGCATATATGCTTCTGGGAAATAAGTGGAAATTAAACTGGATACATTTGCTTAGTTACAATGTAATTTCCTTTCAGAAAAATGGCAGCGTAACCGTATTCTTAAAAAGACGAATAACAGTCTTTACACCAGTTTCATTCTAAAATACCAAAATTGCTGCTGAAACATAAAAAAGTTTTTTTTTTCTGTTTCTCAAGTGAAAAGGTCTCTTACTCCCAGGGGCATAACGTTTTATTCGAACTACCCAACTGTCAATTTTAACCGTTGAAAGCCTTAGCCTTATAAGAGTCTTAAAGGTTAGTATTTACTTTTGCTTTCCCAAGGGAATTATAGAAACTTGGAGTCTACTAAAATGGCACAAAATTTGATAATAAAATACACATGCATTTAAAATAGAAATTTCTTTTAAACTAATGGAAGCATCAATTTTAGAACTAGACGATTTGAGTTAAGGTACGAATTCAAAGCAAATTTATTTTATATACTATATACACTATAAGCAGAGAGAGACCAAGAATATTTAAAAGATAATGAAGCGAAACCTTGGCCCATGAACTAAATTCGTTCCTGAAGATTATTCATTATCAGAAATATTCGTAAACCGAAAGAATTTTCCCACTGGTATTAATACAAAATAAATTAGTCCGTTCCTGGATCCCGAATGATTTCTTATAAAAGAGTACTTTGCATGTAAGTTTGTAATGCAAAACCAATGAAATTCATTAATTCTAAAACATGTGCAATATTAACCTATACATAACATTAACCGCAATATTAAACATATAAAAACAGAAAAAGAAGTAAACTTTCCCTTAGCTTTACGAAGGAAAGTGGACGGCGTAAGCATGGAACGGGGAACAAGCCAAAGATGAAAAATGTTATTATTTGAAATGGAAATAACTATTTCATAAAAGGTATCATGAACTATTGTCTTTATGGGTTTTTTTTCATTTTCTTCTCTCTTTCTCTCGCCTCTACTTATGAATCCTTGAGCTTTTGTCTTATTACAATTTGTCCACTGTGATTTGTTCCTATCCATGTTTTAAAATCTTCCTAAAGCAAGGCATGGCATTGTCATTGCAAATACTTATGTTACGGCTTTATTAGGGTGATAAATGTCTATGAATCTTTGCAACGTACCCCATTTTGCACAAATTTCGAGGGTCAAACAACTAAGAACACCTTTGCTTACAATCTTCTGAAGACATTTCCTCCACTGCAAATCAGCTGCATTTTGGAGTATCTTTGATGCTGACTTACTTGTTCCTATCTCGAGGCATTGTACATCATCCAAGACATTTTCAATTTGGAAAATGTGTTAGTGAACCAATTGCTTTCGTGATCCAAAGCGTTCGTGAATAAAGGTTCCACTGTAAGGTTCACTGAATGTAAAATTCTCTGAAGGGAAATAAGCATAATAAACATGTTTTTTTAATAACATAAAAGTACGAAATGTAGGAAGATGAATCTTAGACATGCAAGATTTGAAGAGAAGAAAAAATAAATATTTGTAAAACTATGCACAAACAATATTATTCTTGGGAATTTCTAGCACTTAGAATAACGATCAAGCTTAAAATGCTTTATATTATCACGTTTCAGCGATAGTTAAATTGAGCTACGTAATTTCTCAATAAAACTGGCAAATAAATAATGCTTCGAATTAGAGTTATAGCAGTAATTGCTGGTATTTATATACACTACATACAAAGTGACTGGAAACATTTGAATCTCCTCACTGTCAAACGCGGGGAATATTTCACCTGAACTTTGGCAAAAATGTTCTAGGTTGTCATAATTGCATTAAATATGTATTTTCTGTCAAGTGCATACAATGCTCTCTTTTTTCTTCTATTTATTTATTTATTATTTTATTTATTTTATTTATTGGTTTGAAACTTTTGAACATTGAGGAATCAATGAGTTCTTCAATACATAAATTATTTTGTTTCTAATAGAAAAAACAATGATATATTTTTGTTTTATTTATAGATATTTATTATGTACAGTGCGAAAAAAAAAGAGACAGTTCTATATCTCTCGTTCTTCTGGGCCGATTGACGAAATTCAAATTGCGTTTTTCATGTCTCGGAAGCGCGACTTGGGATATATATTAGATTTATATATAACATTATTCTAAAGTAGTTATTTTGACACAAAATCGGAAGTTTTCTGAAATGACATGCCACTTTTTTCCATATTTCGATTCTACAACTCAAATTATGCCTAACTGCGAAGTTTTGTAAAAATCGCTGGGGTAGTTTTTGAAACATTAAGTCTCAAAATTTTAGCTCCTAAGTGTTAATTGAATTTGGCATATATTTGTTATTATCTCATTTTTTATTAAACTTATTTGATTCTTCCTTTCACATTTCAAAATTTAGGTTCATTCCAAATAAATTTCGCCCATTTTTTATGATTTATTTTTAAAATTTGTATTTTTAAATAATTTTTATAAATTCTTTGAAAAAAAGTTTTAATTATAACTGGTAAAATTTTTAACATCATCTTAAAGTAGATGTATTTCTAGACACACCTGCCAAAAATTAGAAATTTTTATTCAAAGTTTTCTAAGCTATACACGAATTTACATATTGGCGCTTTTTGAAATTTCGCATATTTGTTATAAGCGATAATAACACCAAATGTGGTTTACGCACTTTGTTAAAATTATTTGACTGTATGAACAATGAATTTTTTTCCGTTCGTCTGCAATGAAAAAAAAAAGGTATTAATGATAGGTTGCTACAAATTAAGATGTTCGCGAAGTGAGTTCTTCGCGCAAACTGAAAAAATTGCGCCCAGATAAATTTTTAAATTTCTCGCTAAATGTTTACGCAGATTGTATAAAATTTAGTATTTGGCCGTAATAATTTGAGTCGTAGACTCGAAATATGGAAAACAATTGGCATGTCATTTCCAAAAATGTCCGATTTTGTGTCAAAATACCTATGTTAGAACAATGCTATATATAACTCTAATATATAGCCTAAGTCGCGCTTTCGAAACATGAAAAATTTAATCTGAATTTCGTCAATCGGTCGAATAGAACGGGAGATATAAGAAGGTGTTTTTTTTCCTGCAGTGTACATAAATTCTTATACTTCTTAGGTCTGTCCTTTTCGAAGAATCAGAAGGATTCGACTCAAAACATAAAATTTATTGAAGATAACTGTGTAATCGCGTTTAAACAAAGTGTACAACATAAGTATAAAACAGCCGAAAAGTTTAAGGAGAAACTGTAAGCATACTACTAGCAACGTCTGAAATAATATATATTATTCTAACATTTTCTTCACTACTAAGCATGTAATTTCAAGGAGTTCCTGAAGCAATTAAAAATTAATTTGAAAAATTTTAAATTACTAGTGGATAAAAATATAAGATTGATTACTGTTTTTATCAAAACTCAAATTTTATTTATGCAAATTAGTGTAAATCTCTACGTTCCTTAGTTAGCGGATAGAGGTAGAGGTATGAAATTCTAGTTTAGAAATTTTCTCATGGCACATGGAATGGAATCTCAAAAAGTGAACTTGGTCATAACTAATCTTTTTTAAAGATCCTGAAGTCTCTATAACTTCTGTTGCAATAAATGAAGGATATTCTTTGTGAGTAGTTTTTAAAATGCATCAAACATAAATGTCGATGTAACGGTGCAAAAGAATGACCAAAATGCTTATTATCAAGGATGAAGCATAGTATACAGAGGCTGTTCGCACATTTTTTAGACGATTTCGGTAAGCGGTAATAAAAAATGGTTTGCTGCAAAAGAGGTAATTGCAATTATACTATGTTTTTAAAAGTCAAAGTTATCATCTGTGGCTTGAAAGTTTTGCTTTTATTCAAAATGGCGAATTTAACAAAGCAGTGGTTCGAAGGCTACATTGGCGCTCTTTCCGAAGAGAAATATGCACACTTCGTTATCCAAAACCGATGTGAGAGTCATGGTTTTGTGATATCTAAAGAGTCGATAGGTAATATCATCAACAAGAAAGGAAAAAAAAACGTCAAATTGAAGCCTCAAGTGGGACAAAAATTCCAAACAAGTATCCAAGGAAAAAACGGACATCTTCGACTATTGCGAAGGTACGTTGTTTAATGTTATAAGAAAATTCTCCTACTCAAAGGACAATTGCAAAATCATTAAAATGCTCGGTGTCCACTGTAAACAAAATGATAAACGTTGATTTAAATCTTAAGAAAGCGAAAAAACGCAATGTGCATCGTCTTCTTCCAAAGCATATCGCTCAACGCAGGACACGCTGCAGAATTCTATATGAGAAACACTTATCCAAAGAAAAATGGAAAACAATTATCACAATAGATGAAGCGTGGGTGTATTTAAATGATTATAACAAAAGAAAGAGGCATTTATTATCATAAAAGGAGGGAAAAAATTTAAGTACATGGTTCAAAGAATCGAAAGAAAGTTTTTCTAAGGGATGCATCATTGTTCCTGGTTTTTCTTATAATGGCAAGTTAAAAATAAAGACAGTGCAAAAAAATGTCGAGATTAACTCCAAATACTATCAGGAACATATTTTATCGCCAATTTTTCTGAATGAAATACCATCGCTTTACCCACAGTGCCATCAATCTGTGAGACTCCATCAGGAGAAAGCTAGCAGCTACACATCAAAATCCACTGTAAATTTCCTAAAAGAAATGGAACAAAAAACTGGTATCAAGACCATACCCTTCACTGATATCCCTCCTAAATCTCTCGACGTGTCACCTATGGACTTTTGTGCTTTCGGACTTTTAAAAACTGCATTATCCAAACGTTGTCCCCAAACCCTAACATTACTCTGGAAAGCTGTTCGGAAGGAATGGGATAGAATACCTCTTCTGGCACTTCAAAAGGCATTATTATCCTGGAAATTGCGGGGTCGAAAGATAGTTCAGAATAAGGGATGTCAAATAGAACATTTAAAACACAAGAATTTTATGTAATTTAGTTTTGTGAATACAATATACATCGTCTAAAAAAAGCCTCTGTATGTGCCCATGTTGCTCAGAATATGGTTTGAGCAAAACGTGTTACAAATTAATTATTTCAAGATATTTGATAAAAATTTATATATAAATTTCATGATATATAAATTTATATTTATATATAAATTTCATGATAATATTATTTAGCTTTTAGCTCACTCAGGCTCGTCTAATGAACAGTCAAATGCGCTCAGTTTCAATACTGGCTTGAGAGGGTTTCTTTTCGCAGGGGGAAATTCTGATATCAGCTTCGTGGCTATAAGAATAAATTTACAGACATATAAGGAGCTGCTTATTTCATGCATAAAGATCCCTCGCTGAGAAATAAGGCCTATTTCAGAGTGATAGTGCATTCATTCCCAAGTTGAGCTTTATAAAACAAAAGCATTAGAAACAAAATATTGAGACCCTTCGCAGTTAGTTAACTTAAATTTAAATTAATCTGTGGAGGTAGAGCAGAGCTGTTTATGATAATGAAGAGAATTTTGGACGATTGCATAGCTGAAAACTGTGATAACCCAAGCTTGAAACGGCAATGCATGTGGCATTTTAATAGAATCGTTTGAATCGGTATTAGAAAGCATTTTTGAATTCATTCATAACTGAAATGATTACACATTCAGTATTAATTTCAGTCTTTGCAATTTAAATTGTATAATTTATTGCATTTATGTTAATTTACACTGAATCTTATATTTCTGTCTGCTCTGCTTTTTATGTTTTTCTAACTAATTGTAAGTAAATATACTTCATAATTTATGAATATTGTAAAACATAATTTTTCTGCGATATACTCGTTCTTTCTTCCAGTACTTTCAAGATTTCAAAGTGTCTTATAATTTTATCTCTTACTGCGTTAGTAAATGTTAATTAGAAGGAGAACTCGAGTTAGTTTTGAGTTGGCAACAAAAACTTGAGAAAAAGAGATTGTGAGATATTTTTTCTCTATCCTTATCGCTTGCTTTAGTAATGTAATTGGTAGCATGTTCGACTGTCAAACGGGAGGTCCAGAGTCCGAGTCAAAAAAAAAAATCTTATGACTTTACAAGTGCTGCTCGAACTAAGAAAGTTGATGGGCATTTAATTCATCACCACCAGGGCTGGCGAGTGGTTTCGATCCTCTCCAGTTGCCCTTTAAGTGAGGGAGACTGTAAGGTATTTTCTACCTTCTTACAGCTTACCTACGAAATGTAACCGGCGGCATGTCTGGCTGGCTGTCAGAAAGTCTTGAGCTCGAGTTCAGGGGAGGGAATTGCATATTTTCATGCTTCCTTGATGGATATTTGTTTAAAAGAGAAAAAAGTCAAGTCGTTTTATTATATTAGATTCATAAATAATTACGCATTATTATTCTTTGTGTTTAATACAGTGAGAACCTAAGCATAAAGTTACACTATATATGAGGTACGCCAAGAAATCATTGTAGAGATATTAGGATTTTTTTTTAAGCAAGAGTCATGAAAAATGAGTAGTGCCCTCGCCGGGATTCAAACCACTGACCTCTCGAATATGCGCCGAGCGTGCTGACCACTACACCACGAAGGCATGCGAAGAAGGTGAGCGAAATACTTTATATACTCCCCCTTTTAAAGGACGACTGGGGATTGGAGGACCCAATCGCCAAATCCTGGTGGTGGAGAATCAACTACCTTTTCTAGTTCGGGCGCCGTTGTAGAGACATTAGGATTTTTTGGAAGCAGGAGACATAAAAAATGAGCAATGCTGTCGCCGGGATTCGAACCACGGACCTCTCGAATACGCGCCGGGCATGCTGACCACTACACCACAAAGGCATGCGAAGAAGGCAGGAGAAATACCTTACATTATGAAGTTATTTTTTGGTAGATAGCGGGTGTCAAACAATATTTTAGGACAGCAGAAATATATTACAGTAGTATAATTATCAAACAGTGCTTACAAATGATGCATATAGTCAATCGCAAATATGAAAAAATTGATAGATTAAAGTCATTATTACTAAACAATTAGGATAAATTTCTGAATAAGCTGTATTCATCCATGCTTTAGTTTGAGTAAGTTGCAAATAATTGTTGTTGTTTATTCAACTCGGAAGATAAAAACTTTAGTTAGGTTACAGTACTTCTTATGACAAAGCATTCAAAGACTGCAACAAGCAGTCTGCATTTTTGAATTTTATGTTTCATGTTGTGTTTTCGTATTTCATGTTCAAGCAAAACAAATTTAGTACGGTTCTGATTATCGTCGTGTTTTTATTTCAAATAACCCTTTCCTAATTTTCTACGCATTATTTAACACTTTTTTTCCTTCTGTTTCTTTAGATTTTTCTGTGAGTTAAATTTTGTGATTTAAGAATTTTAAGGAATTAAGAATAATTGCGAAAAAAATATATTATTTAACGAAACAAATTAACATCATCCTGTAAGCATATTCTTAAAAATTGTATTGCTTTTTCTCCCTGAAAAATAAAGGGTTCTTTCCGAATAATTTCTACCAGAATGACGCAATTAAATTAACAATTAGTGCGTATTTAACTGCACTGCAGTTTTAATCCATTCAAGTGAAAATCTTCTTTTCTTGCGAATTTGATTCTAAATCAATTAGTTGGCTATTTTACGAGGATCTTTAAGTTAAACGATTTCAATTCAAATGGCATCGGAGTTCATAGAAATTTTATGTTCGGATTTAGTGATATTTTGCTTTGTCGGACACTAATGTTGTTAGCTTAGCACCAAATGTCAATTAAATGTATAAAATGTGCTAACACGATAAAAATTACATTTAACCAAGTAATGTAACCAGCACGTAAGTAACCAGTAAGCACCAAGTAGCCAGCCAGAAACTTTAAGTGAGCACCTGATCTTCGCTCTCACAAAAGGTTTTAGTAGAATTGTAAATTCTACGTAAGAGCGAAGATCAAATGCCCACTTAAGAGTTTCAGGAGATTTCTGGCATGTTACCCTTGTTGGAAGCACTTTCTACGGAATCCACTATAGGAAAATACACATTAAATAATTAAACGTGGGTATTTATGTGCATGTTTGTAAAGAAACAAATATGCAAATTTTTAGGAAAATTTTGTATGTTTTCTGTTTTGGTAATAATATTAGTAAATTAGGAAAATTTTCTGTACTGAACATATGTGGCCACGAATTTCTTTGAAAAAGCGGAAAGTTAATAATCATTTCGATACGTCACTAGAAATCAAGTGTTATATATGAAGAACGATTTAAAAATTAACCAAGAGTGCAACAAAGTACATATATAAATTGTTTTACTAATCAGTTATGAAAATTTGAGTAGAATATATCCAGAATCTTCAAAATTAGTAATGAAACGTTCAGTTTAACATTTAA
>KK114676.1:0-20028 GCA_000611955.2 Stegodyphus mimosarum
ATTGAAATAATAAATTCTTTGAGAGGAAAAATGCAAACTATACAACTCACAGTAATTTTTAATAGCTATATGCAAGAGTTTAGAGATGTTGATTCACCTTATTTGCTTTGGTTAATGATTTCATCTGGTAATTATTCTGTGGCAAAAAGCAAAAGCATTAGCAATGACATATACAGCACTAATAGTAATAAAAATAAATAAAAGCATGGCACAGCTGCCAATCTTGAAATATGAACTAGGAGATTTTTGGCCATGATGCAATTAAAAGAGAACACAAAATTAGTTAAAACTTGCTTTATAATCCCCAATAAAGGTTACTGAACTATTTGTAAGGTGCTTTTAATGTAAAATATGATATTAGATATACTTAATGTCTGTGTTTTACTAATTTTCTTTCATTCAAAAATTTTTTAACACCTTTTATATGATAAAATCCTGAGTAGGGGGGAAAGAAGCTCTTACAGTACTTTTAAACGTGATGAAAATAAAATTAATAAGCAATGTTAGAAGACAAAAGATAGGGGTCATTCAAACTGTTCATAATGCAGTGAATTTACTTCTTTCATAAAATCATAAATAATGTGGACGAAAGAAGAAAAACTACTCAGGAATTTATTGAAAAACATTCTGCAAATGACTCATTTAACACTAGAAGGACCAGAGCAGTATTTCCGACTGCTTTTGTCATTTCCCCTTAAATTCCTAAAAAACCTCTATCTTAAGAAGTCACAAGTTCTTGGATTAAAAAAAAAAAAAAAAAAAAAAAGAGAGAGAGAAGAAGAAGAAGCAAAAAGAAACAGTTTTTCACAGACGCTTCAATATTTCTCATTCAATTAATTCAGTCCTCAATTCGCGACAAGGCAAAAATACATAAATACTCAAAATATCTGTATGAAAAATTACGAAATAAATCTTAAACACTTATTTCTTCGAATAAATTCAAGAATGGATTAAATACGATTTAATTCGCAATAATAAAAGAAGGAGTTATCTTTGTTGTTGCGAAGCTTAGTTTCTCTAGACTGGCGACAAATCCACTATCCTGCTAAGTTTCAAATGTAAAACAAATATGGCTGTTATGGTAAAAGATTTATGCTTAGCCGCACTTAAACAAACTTTAAATTGTTGATAATTCTATAACTATTTCATACAGATTAAATAAAGGCATAAAACCTTAACCTGAAAATAAGAACAACATAATTCAATCACTTTTAAAGCAAAAAATGCGCAATTTACCAACATATATGAAAAAAGAAACTGAGGTAACTGAGTGGGTATATATATATATACTTTCGGTGTTTCCGAATGCAACTAAAAAGGAAAGTGCACAACTACATGTTATAACAGTTCTAGGTACAAAATTTCAACGCTCTGCGGTTACTCGTTTTTGAATTCTGCGAGATACATTCATACCTACATACGTACGTACACATGTTACGAAAAATTCTCTTCCGAATCCATTTTAAATTAGTTTTGTAATTCGTTTGGGGAAAAAGAATCTTTTATTCTGTCCTTCCGTACAGATTTCAAGCAAAAACGCCATTAAATTGGATATTTTCGCTGAAATATGATACCGAGACATTTTCGTGATTACAATACTTCCTTTACGTAGTAGAAGGAAGTAGAAAGGACAGAGATGATGGACCTGCTGAAATTCATTCCTCCTGTTAAACATAATTGCTATAAAAACTGAGATAAAATCGAATTGAGGAAATCTCGCATATTGCTGATGAGGAAAACATCATTTACGCGAATTAGTCACAAACAATATATTATAACGAAATTGATACCATTAATTTTTACGAAACGTTTGTCATAAAAATATATAATACTTAACTTTTTCTGTAATAAAAATAACATAAAAAATTTAAACATTGAATTTAACTTTATTTCTTTCTTTTTTACACTTGCCAAATTGATTAAACCCCGCAGCTATGTAACATTGCTGACGATTACTTTTTGGCTATTCGTTCTTACTAATTTTACATACCGTTAGATGGCAGCACATATGTATACATGCCTTCTACAATATTCATTTGAATTTATATAGGGAAGAATTTACGGATAAGCACCACTAACTCATGAAATTAAACTAGGATTTATATATTTACATTGGAATGAAAAGAAAAGGAAAAAGAAGAACAATCGTCACAACTCAACACGTCTGCGTTTACTATCGTCAACCTCTCGTGCGACCACGCCCAGATGGCGTTTTTTACATAATCTTATTCAGTTACAGTTAGAATTCCTACATTTATATTGTTACTTTTTTTCTTAAAGGGTTCGTGGATTTGGAGTGAATAACGACGGCGACACTTGATGAAGTATCAAAACACACTTTATTGGTCAGTATCTTTCAAGACAGCTCCAAATTCACGCTTACAGTCGTCGAAGAACTACTATAAACACGCTCAGACAATCAGCGACACAGCCTTCAGACTATCAGGCTGTAACGGTGCAGACAGCTTCACGGCAAAGCACAGACTACAGCTCCCGACTCTATTCAGTCGTTCCCGAATCTCAACACACTCTAAGATAAAACTCGACGATGCCCTATCTCGCGATACACTAAGAAACGCTCTCGATGTAGTCGAGGACCAACTAGACACTCGCTTACTGACTGACTATCAGCTCGCTAGACGAAACTCCAACTCACTCTCCGCGTTTCACAGGGTTTATATAGCTTTTGGCTTGTATTCGAGAACGTTCTGGGCTAAACCAGGAAGAATTCGTTCTAGAATTTTCTCCATGCGTCTATAGCATATCGCCAATTTTGTCGCCAAATGGGCGATTTTTCGCAGATTTTTCGCATGTGGCAACCCTGCCTTTCTTTACTATTTTATGGCAACCCTAAACCTGCTTTGCGGGGAAGCTATCTTACCGCGCCTGGACATTTCGTAACAATATTATAAAGGACATTTAAAAAAAACAATGCAGATTATTTCTCCTCATTTCTCCCCAACTGTGCTTTACAGCTTCATTTGAAAACTTCAGTAATATTTCTCAACAACCGCATTAAATTAAAGGCACACAACACGCATATTAACGATCACATGTAGAAGGCAAATTTTATTTTAAGAATGTCATTTTAGTTAGCCTCTGAGTAAAGTTTCCCACAAAATAAGCGTGCGGCTGATCCTAAATTATAAACATATTAATTTTCAAGAATTAAAGTTATTAAAAACATTTAACATCTGCTTAATGGTCTTATAATTAGTGTCAGAGAGACTGGGGGTAATTATGTCTTCAATAATAATGCGCATGCACAATGATTATTTTGACAATATTTGAATGAGACAATATTTTTCTCATTACATTGTGGAGAGATCTGGCTATTTTGAAGCCGGAGACGTGAAAAATGTACAATGCCCTCGCCGGGACTCGAATTTAGACCTATCGAAATACGCGTCGAGTGTGCTACCGTTACTTAGTCTTGCTGGAAGGAGGGAGAAAATACCTGATATACTCCACCTTGTTTGGTTAGGTGGGTCGGGCTGCTCCCACTTCCGGTACCTGATATGCGGCCTCTTTTAAAGGATGACTGGGAATAGGAAACCCAACAGCCAAACAAATGGACAAATTGTGGTCTACCTTCTAGTTCGGGCGCCATTTGTAGAGTTTTAGGTTTTCTGATACTGGAGACGTGACAAATGAGCAATGCCCTGACCAGGAGTCGAACCTGGACCTTTCGAACACGCGCCGAGTGTGCTACCGTTACACCACGAAGGCGTGCTGGAAGGAGGGAGAAAATACCTAACAACATATAAAATAAGTATTTATATCAAATGTTTCGGGAAAAAGTTTTGGATTTTTATCATTTATCGTTTTCGGATTTTTAAACTTCAGTAAATTATTTTTTTAAATATTTTTTTAAGCATTAGTAAATCTAGTAAATAATTCAGAAAATGCGTGGAGGCGTGGTGAAATTTTGCATTTATAAAATATGACGTGAAATGATTGCAGGGTTGCTACTCAAAGGAGAATGAAATTCCCTGACTTTTCCAGGTTTTCCAGGCGTGTCTTAAGGAAATTCTAGTCTATCCGCGTAATGCACTTTGGCTGTGCTAAGAGGTAAATTAATTATGGTACCATTGAAAGCATTATTTACTAATAATAAATAAATTTAGGGGGAAAGAAGCTACATTAAATTATATGAATAACATTAAAATAATTATAAAAACTGAATTACAATAATCAACGATATTTTGGCAAATATAGTTATATTAAATGATGATGATTAATTACTAGCCTAGATGACTAATTACTATTTTTTAATTTTACCGCAAAATGACATATAAGGCATTTATTAAAAAGAGAAAAAAAAAGAATGTTTAAAAGATTTTGAGGTAAAATCCTAGTATATACGCTACGGCCTTGGCACGATTTTGAAAAATTCCCGCCAACACCGAAATGGCCCGTTTACTGCTCATCATAATGTCGCCAAACACCGTCTGTACCGTATACAGAGGCTATTCTAACCTCCATGATACCGTTATACTAATATTAAACAGATTTTGTTTTATACAAGAATACGTATTTTCTTTAGTTCAACATGCACTGCACATGCGCATGCGAGTCTTTTCGATTCTCGAGATATCTGGGAACCAAAGTTACTGGAAAATTGCTTTGCCTTTCTAAAAGACATTCTGTTCGGAGCTGCAAAAATTGACTCTATGCCAGCTGCCCGAGTGACGCTAACGCGCGCCAAGTATGGTCCATGGCGCCAAGAAAGTGATCGCTTCCAACGTTGGCGCAAAACTGAATTCTTTAGGCGATCGCTGTATGAAATTCCCTGACTTTTCCAGATTTAGACTAAATTTTAATTCCCTGACTCTTTTAGTCAATTTTCGAATGCCCTGAATTTTCCCGGTTTTCCAGGTAGCGTGGCAACCCTGTGATTGATTTCAATGCATATTCATGATTCAATTGACAATTAAAAAAAACCGATATCTGTTATATCGCTGAAAATGTAGCAAGAAAAATGAACTTTGAAATAAGAGTATTTAAATGGAAATTACTTCTGAACATTTCTAACAGGAATTCTGGAAAAATATTATGAGGTTTCGCTTACCATTGACTCTCTGGGAACTGCAGAGGAGAATCACTGTCACGAATGCTGAAAAATAAAATGGATTTTTATTATGATGAACAAAAATGTAAATGAAATAATTTACAGATAAAGGAACGAAAAAATTACATAAATAGTCTTTATATACTCACATACAATAATTATTGGTCAAAGTTTAAACCCATAATTTGCTGCATTTAGGAAAGGCGATAATGATTTTATGTTTCTTCATGTTTATAAAATAGTTTTCTTAATAAAAATTAGAGCATAAGTGTTTTGTTCCCACTTGTAACGAATTTCTTAGCTCGATTATTTACTAGTGACCTTCTCAACACTTGACCTTTTAGGTTGTAGAGTCATTAGGTTATTCTGAAAAGCAATACTCTCGCTTTGGACTTGAACCTGGGCCTCTCGAATACGCGCCGATTGTGCTAACCGTTATACCACAGAGGCATGCTCGAAGGAGGGAGAAAACGCTCCCTCTTTTGAAAGGCAGCTGGGGATTAGGGGACTCAATTGCCAAATCCTGGTGGTGAAGAATTATTATTTACCATCTTTTAGTTCGGCCGCGATTAAGAGTCATTAGGTGTTTATTTTATTTTTTTTTTTAAAAAGCAGAGGACATTAAAAATGTTCAACGCCCTCGCCGGGACCCGAAGACTCAAACCTGGACCTCCTGAATACGCGCCGAGTCTGCTAACCGTTACACCACAAAGGCATGCTCGAAGGAGAGAGATTATATATGTACTCCGTATACACTCCTCCTTTAGCATGACTTTTTAAGTCATTTGTGTCATTACAGTACGAAACTGCTGTCAAAGCAAGTGGTGATAAGTATTTTGTAACCTAATTTAATGTAATAGAGCACTGTAAAACATTAGAAAGGCTACACTAAAGGCATTTCTAACATGAAACTCTCGTAAATATTCGCCCACCAGCGGCCGAGCGGTAAAGACGCTGAACACTGGTAGTTCGGTCCGAGGTTCGAATCCCGCGAACGGGCTGGCTGCATGGGCGTTTTCGTGGTTTTCCTCATGTGTAACGTGTATACGAGCCAGTTTCCCTTAGAAAGTCCTCCATGAAGGCATCCCTCCCCTTAGGCAGATAGCCTTCGTGTGCTTTGCCGTAATTGAATAACCCATAACTCTTGTAAATATTCTTTCGAGCACTAATGTTCCGAAGAAAAAAAAAATTGAAATATTATTTTAATTCACTTAATTAATATTATTTTAATTAATTCCCTGTTTGTAAACCACTTTTTAGCTGCACAACGAGAACGATTATTTTGAAAATATTCGAGCTTGTTATTTTCCAAAATTTGCAAATCACTCTGACATCTGATCCACAAAAGAATAGCTTATTTTAGGAATTTCAAAGGATTTTATACTAAACAATCTTCATTTACGCGAAAACGGAGGGAAATTTTGTTACATTTACAGCCTCCCCACGCATTCCACGAAGGAAATTTCTAACTAGAAAATTTGCAACAATTTCTGGGTAGCCGCCATTATCTATTCCCAGGAAACAGATATCATACTCTAGACGCGACAAATTAAGTGCTGAGCGAAGAGGCCGTCTTAGAACGCCTTTAGCAATTAGTCAGCGAATTATCATTACCGAAACTCGATACCGCGCTAATTAGATACGCGAGACAATTTTAAACTATGTTCGACTTGGGGCGAAACACTGTTCGATTGATGGTACTGTTGTTCAGAATGAAACTTCGCTGTACCTCTGTTGCATCTCAACTGTAGCAGTCAAAGAGATTACGCCTTCTAGGAGAGCGAAGACTGATAGAAAGCTCAGCTCCGGAGACAGACGTTTGATGCAAGAATTGTCTGTGATAAGAAACTGCTAGGAGAAGTATTTTGCAATCAAAGCAAGCGACGTTCGTATATTCAAGGATGAAAACATTTGGGAGAAATAATATATTACATATATGAGCATTATCTCATCAGAACAATACAGAGGCTGTTCGCCCATTTTTTAGACGATGCATATTGTATTCACAAAACTAATTTACATAAAATTCTTGTGTTTTAAATGTTCTGTTCGATATCCCTTATTCTGAACTATCTTTCGGCACCGCAATTTCCAGGATAATAATGCCCTTTGAAGAGTCAGAAGAGGTATTCTATCCAATTCCTCCCGAACGGCTTTCCAGAGTCCTGCTAGGGTTTTGGGACGACGTTTGGATAATGCAGCTTTTAAAAGTCCGAAAGCACAAAAATCCATAGGTGACACATCGGAAGATTTAGTAGTGATATCAGTGAACAGTATGGCTTGGATACCAGTTTTTGTTCCATTTCTTTTAGGAAATTTACAGTGGATTTTGACGTGTCACCGCTAGCTTTGTCCCGATGGAGTCTCACAGATGGATGGCACTCTAGGTAAAGCGATGGTATTTCATTCAGAAAAATTGGTAACAAAATGCGTTCCTGATAGTATTTGGAGTTAACCTTGACATTTTTTTGGACTCTCTTTATTTTTAACTTGCCATTATGAGAAAAGCCTGCAATAATCGTGAATCCCTTAGAAAAACTTTCTTTCGATTCTTTGAACCATATACTTAAATGTTTTCTCCCCTTTTATGATAATAAATGGCTCTTTTTTGTTACAATCATTTAAATACACCCATGCTTCATCTATTGTGACAATGGTTTTCCATTTTTTATCGGATAAGTGTTTCTCATATAGAATTCTGCAGCGTGTCCTGCGTCGAGCGATATGCTTCGGAAGAAGACGATGCACATTGCGCCTTTTCGCTTTCTTAAGATTTAAATCAACGGTTATCATTTTGTTTACAGTGGACACCGAGCATTGTAATGATTTTGCAACTGTCCTTTGACTAGGGGGATTTTCTTTTAACATTAAACAACGTACCTTTGCAATAGTCGAAGATGTCCGTTTTTTCCTCGGATACTTGTTTGGAATTTTTGTCCCTCTCGAGGCTCCGATTGGACGTTTTTTTCCTTTCTTGTTGATGATATTACCTATCGACGCTTTAGATATCCCAAAACCATGACTCTCACATCGTTTTTGAATAACGGTGTATGCATATTTCTCTCCGGAAAGAGCGTCAATGTAGCCTTCGAACCACTGCTTTGTTAAATTCGCCATTTTGAATAAAAACAAAACTTTGAAGCCACAGATGATAATTTTGACTTTGAAAAACATAGTACAATTGCAATTACCTCTTTTGCAGCAAACAATTTTTTATTACCGCTTACCAAAATTGTCTAAAAAATGTGCGAACAGCCTCTGTATATAGGCAAACAGAATTCGCAATAAATTACGAGAATTGCTGCAGAAAACAGAAAAATATTTCATCAAACGGTAATTCTGTACCTTAAACTAAAATATACAGGGTTATTTAACATATATGTCAAATGATGCAAACAATAGATTTTACTTTTAACATTACTAAAATAATTTATTGAATATCGTCTAATACTCTACATAAAATAGATTAAAAAATCCCTGTTGAAAATCATAGAAACAATATAAACGTCTTTGCTTTCTTTCGAAAGCATTGCTACGCAATAATGTTCAACATAATCGCCATCATTGTCGGTAGTCTTTTTCAGGTGATGAATCCATTTTCCTACACTGGCCGAAATCATCTTTCATCAGTTATCTAGCTGATCTTGGACCGCCCTAATGATGTCATTTCGATCCACGTATTTTTTTCTCACGTAGGTGTTTCTCTGCGTAGAAAAAATCATGAATTCAGGCGAATGTCATATCAGGAGAATAGGGGAAAGCCTTAGATGCATCCTTTAGGTTTTAATGGATAGAGTCTCTGTAGCGTGAAGTATTATGACGAATAGATAGATGCAGGGTCTAAAGTAGAGGTTTATGTAGAAGGTGTTGCATGATTATTTACCTTAATTCGTATACTAATTTTCACAATTTCTCTAATTTTGTTTCTTTTTTCTTCCTTTTTTTTACTTTTTCTTTTTCAAATTGTTTTTATTTTTGTTAACAGGTTTCTCCATCGTAGTAGTGTATTTCCACTTGAGGGAAATATTAATTGCAAGTCTTGTTCGCGAGTATTTCAGCGAAATACATGCTCAGTTGCATCTAGTATAATTAGGTCTTTTCTCCATAGCACAAATCTGCGCGTAAGCCACATTTTAGGATGAAAGAGTACCATAGCAATTTCTGTTTTTCTTACCGTTTGCTGTGCTTAACAACAAGTTTTAAATACACGGTTTTATGTCTTGTACATTGAATTTTCTAGAGGAATTAACGTTTAAAGGAGGAGGTTAAACTGTGTAGCTTACATTTTTAAGGTATTTAATTGAAATGAGAATACTAGAATTAGATTTCCCTATTCGAAAATCTTTAAATGTTGCATTTTTACTTCCTTGTACGAAATAAAATAAGTATTGCAATCACGAAAAATTCCAGGTATATCATATTTCAAAGAAAACAGCATTTTAACCGCTATCGAATGTAAGTTAATGATGTTTTTGAGTGATATCTATACGTAAGGACAGAATAAAGGACTCTTTTTCCCGAACTGGATCATAAAATTGATTTAAAATAGATTCAGAAGAGATTTTTTATTTGCGTCTGTACGCACGTACGTATGTATGTATGTATCTCGCATAATTCAAAAACTAGAAGCTTTAGTACGTTGAAATTTTCTATATGGGACAGCTATAACATGTAGTTGCGCATATCCCTCTTTGGTTGCAGTCGGCCCCAAGAAAAGTATATAAATAAGGATCTATATATACCCACTCTGTTACTCGGCTCGTGAGCTTATAATTTTTATTTTCATATGTTGGTAAATTATGAATATTTTGCTTTAAAAATGATTGAATTATGTCATTCTTATCTCCTGGTTAAGGATTTTATGCCTTTAGTTAATCTGCATGCCATAGTTGTAGAATTATCAACAATTTAAAAGTTCTTTAAGTGCGGCTAAGCCTATTTTTTGTATCACAGCAATAATATTTGTTTCCATTTGAAACTTGTAGAATAGAAGAAAACTATTGAAATTAGAAGCTATTGTAGAATAGTGAATTAAGTCAATTTCTGCACCGTCAGTGTCTTTTTAACTAATAAGACCAAAAGTAAACTTTCATTTCTGTGAACCAAAAATCTGGCTTCTTGCCTGGAGGCAGAATTTCTTTTTTTTGCGTGGAACTCTAATTGCAAAAATTGTTTCTTTTAATTGTTTTGATGATATTTGGTGTTTTATGTTCTCGTATATTTTTCCATTTTTACTGAAGATAATTTGAGGTTTTATCTATTTTTGCCTAGCCGCGAAGTGAGAACTGAATTAACTGAATGAGAAGTATACCTAATGAAATTCGAGGAGAGAATTTTAAATGAAATGCAGTAAAAAAATGCGTATAATTGAATGTTCCGTAGAGGAAAGCCATGCGCTGTCCGCATCAGAGTTTTTAAAATTAAATAAAAAAACATTTAACTTTTTGAAATTTTAATAATAAACATTTTGGTATTAGATAGTAATACAAACACTTTTATAAGTAAAATAGCATTTTCTTTCATGCTTTTTGGACAAAATGCGTAGCATATATTATAATACGTAGAGTATTCGGAAACTAAGTACTGTTTCATTCTAGCGCCGTCGCAGCGCTGTGGTAGGCGTCCCGCGCATGCGCACTAGTCTGTTTTGTTCACTGACTTTCAATTGTTGCCATTTTCGCTGTTCTATGTTGTGTTTTCAGTTTGCTGTGCACATTCAAAATGTTTAAGACAATTAATTCTCCCGCCGACTGTGAGATTCGTGCCGTGATTAAATTTTTGGACGCGAGGAATGTTAAACCGGCCGAAATTTATCGTCAAGTGACAGAAGTTTACGGTGAATACGCGATAAGTGATGGAATCGTGAGAAAGTTGGTAAGAATGTTTAATGCAGGTCGAACAAATGTCTACGCCGAGGCTCGGAGTGGTCGGCCTCCTGTTGTCACCGATGATTTGGTGAGGAAAGTTGATGAAGCAATTCATGAGAACAGACGCTTCACAATGACAACTCTTTCAGAGGCATTTCCACAAATTTCACGTACTGTTTTGTTCGAAATTGTGTTTGACCGCTTGAATTATCGCAAACTGTGTTCCCGATGGGTTCCAAAAATGCTCACTGATGTTCACAAAACAAAGCGACTTGGTAGTGCCCTGACATTTCTCACGCGGTACAGTGATGAGGGAGAAAACTTTTTAAACCAAATTGTGACAGGTGATGAAACTTGGGTGTGTCATTTCACACCAGAATCGAAACAACAATCGATGGAGTGGAGACACACTCATTCTCCGAAAAAACAAAAGTTCAAAGTGACAATATCATCACAAAAAATCATGTGCACTGTCTTCTGGGATAGTAAAGGCGTTTTGCTTACTGAATTTCTTCCCAGAGGTGAAACCATTAATGCGGCACGATATTGTGAGACTTTAACAAAACTAAGGCGTGCCATTCAAAACAAACGAAGAGGAATGCTCAGTAAAGGAATTGTGTTGCTCCATGACAATGCTCGGCCCCATACTGCTGGTGTCACTCAATCGTTAATTCGACAGTTTCATTTCGACAGTTCGATCACCCGCCGTACAGCCCGGACTTCGCGCCGTCCGACTATCACTTGTTCCTGCACATGAAGCGCGAGCTCGGTGGCAAGCGCTTTGGTTCTGACGATGACACGAAAATTGCTGTGGAGTCGTGGTTATCGAAACTGGCGGGAAGTTTCTTTGACGATGGTATACAAAAACTGGTCACCCTCTATGACAAGTGTTTGATTATTGGCGGGAACTATGTTGAAAAATAGTTTAAGACATGTATTTTCATGTAAAAATAAAATTGGATTCGAAAAAATTGTTTTACTATTTTTTTTTCAAAACGGTACTTAGTTTCCGAATACGCCTCGTACTTTCTACTGTCAAAGAAAAACTAAACATTATTAAAATTATTTAATAACGTGTAGTTTTTTTAAAAATATTATTTAGATAAAATTTTCTGTTCACAAAATCTCTTTCACTGTATGAAACCTAAAAAATCTCATGTAAACACAACATAACTTCCTTGAACAGAATATTAAATTATACGCAGTTTTTGCTACATTTCATTTAAACTTATTTCCTCAAATTTTAGATATATTTCTCATTCAATTAATTCAGTTCTAACTTCGCGGCAAAGCAAAAACACATAAATCCTCTAAATATCTCAATTAAAAATTGCAAAATATAGAAAAATATAAAATACCAAACAATTTTTAAAATATATATATATATTGTTTCAAAAGAATATAGTAATGTTAAATCAAATTTAAATAATTCTCTTGCGCCATTGCTGCAAGGAATGAAATTTGAATTTAACAAAATTTCTGTTCGTAAAAAGTAATTTAAAGTAAAAAATTAATTATAGAAATAGGTTTAAAAGAAATTATAAATAATTTATATTGCTGCGAACTAATCTACAATACCATTTAAATTCTGAGAACATAAGTAAATCAAGTGCAAGTATCAAAATCTATTAACTAATATAAAATTGTAATAAAATTTTTTAAATCCTAAAAATAATAAATATGCATAAGTGAATAATTGTTGAGCTGGGCAGAAGACAAACTTATCAAGGGAAAGTTGCCCTCAAACCTAACTCTTCAATTATTCAATTCGTGTTTCGTCATTCATGTAAGAACAAATCGAAGCCAATACAAAACAATACCCTTTATAAAACCAATTTTTTAGAAAACCAATTTAATTGAGAAACTCTTGCCCACAAAAAACTTCCCCCGACACGAATATGCATATAAACAAAAAAGGTACAGATATTATTAACATACAAAAAATGAACTAGAAACTAAATTAAATAATACTAAAATTAAATAATAGAGGCAAGTGAAAAGTAAGTTTTAAATTAAATTAATTAATTTACCATTATTTCTATTGGAGTGTGGACAAGGAGCAGCATGTCAAATTAAGTGATGTAAAGTAGTGTTTCTTCTATTTATAAAAGAGGGCGCTAGTAAAAGGTAAAGTTGAGTGATAAGCTGCTGTATATAAGAAACATTTAAAAAACTATTTAAAATTATTCTGCAAACTATATGTAATGTAAAAAGTGTATTCTGTAGCTAAAAAAGTTTTAAATATAACTGTGTAGAAATTTAAAAATGTGTAAAAATTGTGAAGAAGCAAACTGTTGTAATATGAAAAATGGTTGCAAATTACTAAGGACTGTAAAAATTTTTTAGTAAATTTAATTTATGAAGTATTTTTGAATTTTAATTTAGAAAATTTTTTTTAAATTTTAATTAAAATTAGGATTTCTATGCAAAAACAAACAATTCAGCCAGCGCGCAAGAATGCAAAATTTTCGATGCACAAAACTGAAAGTTTACTTTTGGTCCCACTGAAGGTGCAGAAACTGACTTAATTCACTGTTCTGCTAATTTTCAAATATAAACAAATATGGCTACTGCGGTAAAAATTAGGCTTAGTTGCACTTAAACAGCTTTTAAATTGTCGATAAATCTACAACTAGTGCATGCAGCTTAATTAAAGGCATACAAACGTTAATCGGTAGATAAGAACAACGTATTTCAATCATTTTGAAAGCACAAAGTTAACAGTTTTACCCACATATAAGCATAAAAAAGGAAACCGAGTAACAGAGTGGGTTTTATATGCTTTTAGTGCGGCCGATTGCAACCAAAATGGGAAGCGCACAACTACATGTTATAGGAATCTTATATACAAAATTGCAACGTTCTGAGGCTGTTCATTTTTGAGCTATGCGAAATACATGCATACATACATTAGGTACATAAAAATTCATTTCTGAATCCATTTAATTCCTTTTGCAACCCGTTTTTGGAAATAGAATCCTTTATTTTGTTCTTACGTACAGATATCAGGCACAAACGTCGTTAAATTGTATTCGATAGCGGTCAAAATGGATATTTTCTTTGAGGTATGATACCCGAAAATTTTCACGATTACAATACTTCCTTTACTTCGTACAAGGAAGTAAAAACATCGTAACTAAAAACTACTGCAGCTTTAAAAAAATATTAAAAAAACTGATTGCTGAAATATTCGTATCCAGTTACTATGCATTTATGGCTCACGTTTAAAAATAGTCCTTTACATCAGTTTTATCGTATTATTACTTGAAGCATCACACTGAGTTCAGATGTTACATCGTTGGCTTATTTAACGATCCCTAATCAAACATGAAGTAACCTAGCTCTAAAAAATTGGAATAGAGATATAGCAAGCTGTTTTTATAAAGGAATATTACACCATCAAATAAAAATCATCTGATGTAGATGTCTGGGATGTAGATTTCATTTAAACCTATCTCCTGGAATTTTTTTAGAGATATTTTTCTCATACAATTAATTCAGTTCTTATTTCGGGCAAGGCAAAAATACATAAAAATTGAATGCCCCTTCATTAAAAATTGCAAAATACACAAAAACATTATAAGGTAATTCTCCCGCCTTCTTAGCATGCCTTTGTGGTGTACTGATCAGCACGTCCCGGCGAAGGCATTGCTCCTTCTTCATATTTCATGCTTTAAAAAGAAATACCCTATGTCTTTACAACATAAAACACGAAATGGAATTAGAAACATTTAAAAAAATTTTACAATTAAAATTAAGAGTTTCTACGCAAAAAACAAGCAATTCGGCCAGCGCGCAGAAAGTCACATTTTGCGGTGCAACAAAACTGAAAGTTTACTTTTGGTACCACTAGCGAAAAAGACATTGAAAGTTGCGGCACAAACAGACTTAATTCACTATTCTACTAAGATTTTCAAATATAAACAAACAAATGGCGGCCTCGTTAGGCTTAACACCATTTTTAAATTATTGATGATTGAATGCAGATTAACTAAAAGCATAAAAAATTTAACCGGAACATACGAAAACATAATTCAAGAACTTGTATAGCAAAAAATGTTCAATTTACCAATATATACTAAAAATAAATAAACTGAGCTCACCGAGCACGTAATATACTTGGTATGCACATATAGAGTTTTACATAATGAAAGTAATTAAAAGTAAATTAATAAGCCCAATACTTGCGCTAAAGCTACAAAGTAATAAAGCAATAATTCACTATAAATTATAAAAAGAAAACTCTCCATATTATATCTCCAAGCAACGGAAATTCAATTTAAAAACATCATTGAAAAGGCATTTTTCAGAATTAAAAAAAAAAATTATAGAATTTTCAGTCCTCCTTGCTTTAAACACAGTTAAGGAAAAACTAAATCGCAAAAATGCCAAAATCAAAAGTAAACTTTTTAAGTAGTGAAGTAAGAGAGAGTGTTTTTGCTTCCATCTCTTAATACGTACTGGCATTCCAGTCATTTGGTTTTTTAAATTTTAAGGCAAGTTGGTTAAATTTTGCTTACTAGTTTGATTTTTAAATTTCTTTTTTACTACAGTTTTTAACTTTAATTTTTGGATTATTATTTTTAATTTTCTTATGATTTTTTTAAAATTTGTTCTTGAATCTACTTCTGTTTTTACTTTTGTATTTGAAATGAAAAGAAAGTGTAGGGGATATATTTTCTAAAGTGAGCGTCTCGTTCAGATTAATTGCGCTCTTAGTGAAAAAATTTTAATCTTGTAGATTATTTTCTTTTTAACAGGATTCTTCTGGTTTAGTGACTAATATCTTTATTTTGATTGAGTATCAATTAGTATTTGAATCTAGGATATAATTTGACGCTTACTTGGAAGTAAGATGAAACACTCTCTCTTATTTTAGTTACTGTTGCCTAATGGTAGATTGGTTTATCCCCTTGATAAGTCGATTAATCTGCTATCAATAACAATAACTGGTTTTTCAATACTTAAATACGTTTTACTTTTGATTTTGGTATTTTTGCGATTTAAGTTTTTCCTTAACTGTGTTTAAAGCAAGGAGGACTGAAAATTCCTGAAATTTGTTTAAATTCTGAAAAATATCTTTTCAATCATGTTTTTAAATTGAATTTCTGTTGCTTGGAGATGTAATATGGAGAGTTTTCTTTTTATAATTTACAGTGAATTATATTTTTACATATATACATTTTATGCTTCGCATTGCAACCAGACAAGAAAGTGCACGCAAAATTTCAGCATTCTAAGAGGTTACTCGTTTTCGAGTTATACGAGATGCATACGTATATACATACGTACGTACGTACATACAGATGTTACGCGAAAAAATGTCTTTTGAATCCATTTTAAATCCCTTATACAATCTACTTTGGAAAAAAGAGTCCTTTATTTTGTCCTTACGTACAGATTTCACGCAAAAACTTCATTAAAATTGATTCGCGAGCGGTCAAAGTGGATACTTTCGTTGAAATATGATACCCAAAATTTTTTGCAGTTACAAAACTTCATTTACTTCCTACAAGGAAGTAAAAAATTGACAGATCTACGGGCTAAATAATGTTATAAAGTGGGCTCTAAAGGGTGGTAATTTTAATACGTAAATTCTATTTAAAAAAATCCAATTTTATATCCGTTAATTATGTTTAACAATACTAACAATAGAGTGCCTTTCGAGTTACCTCTTAAATGTTTTCTTTAGCAGACTAATTTCAAGAACCAAACGAACTTTGTGCAACTGATACACTCACTTCCAAAAGTTAAGCACGAAGATGTAAAATGCAAAAACATCAACAATTACTGCTTTGATTGACACAAAATTCCGCAGAAAAGATGCATATATATTTATGCATAAAACAAAATCAATAATTATATACAGAAATGAAAACAATATTAAATTTTTGTATGTTATCCGATAATGACATACTTGATATACTTAAACAGAATTATGTATAAAGTGAAGATAAACAGCATAAAATGAAAAAAAGGGCATTAATAGGATATGTGATCCCCCTTCATCTGTATAAAAAGTTTACACCTTGTGACCATGCTTTCAATTAGGTGGTCAACTACCGCAGAATTAAGCAATCGCCATTCTTCTCGTAGAGCAGTTTCCAGCTCAATAAGAGTGACTGGAGGTGGGATACGTGAAGATTCAGCACGGCCGAGAGCATCCCAAAGACTTTCAATGGGATTAAGGTCGGGCGAATATGCTGGCCACGCCATACGCGCAATCCCTTCACTCTCCAGGTAGTCATCGAAGACGTCAGCTCTATGGGAACGTGCTTTATCGTCCATTAAAACAAAAGTAGGGCCAAATACTGCAGCGTACAATTTCACAATGGGTTCTAGGACTTCATCTCGATACCGGACAACCGTCAAAGAACCCCGTTTAAAGATGTGCAGGTCGGTGCGGTATGCTAACGAAATCCCTGCCCACACCATAATGCTTCAGCCTGGGAATGCGTGATTTTCGGTGATGTTTTGGGACTGATTGCGTGTTCGTTGTTCACGCCATATCCTTATACGCTTGTCATCTTTCTGCAGAGCAAATCTTGACTCATCAGTAAACATGACATTGCCACAGTCAGACACATTCCAATTGACAGGTTCCCGGCACCACTGTAATCGTGTCCCTCTTGATTGGACGGATAGAGGAAGACAAAATCGAGGTATCCGGGCCTACAGTCCACTCATATGTAATCTTCGGCGTCCAGTAGCTGCGGATATCGCCTTACCAATGGACTCTGTTACCATAGATGTCGCACGTGTGGAGGTCGCTCTGTGATTCCGCTTGGTTACAATCTCAATATATCTATCTTCCGCGGTGGTTGTAACCCTTGGGCGACCGGCTATGGGCCTTCGAACAACTGTCTGTGCCGTTTGTAATTGCTTCCATATACGTGAAATTACAGAATGATGAACGCTGAAGAAAAGAGCAACATCTGTGATTGACTGTCCTGCTTCAATGCCCCCCACAGCACGCCAGTGCTCAGAATTTTCCATTCGTCTTCTGGAAGTCATAGAAACACGCATGTCTTGAAAACAAATTGTACGAAAATTTTAAACCCCTTCTATGAGCACTTACAATCAACTTCTGTGACCCTTCATAAAGCTGGCTTCTTATAAGACTGCCTCTTTTGCATATTTCTTGATATGAAAGCGCGATTGGTTGTCACCTAACATATTTGCATACTTCCATATACTTCTGCAGCGAATTGCATGCTCTTCAATTCTGATTGGCTCCCGGAAATTAGCATTTTCCTCTCCGTGCTTAACTTTCGGATGTGAGTATAAAAAATTATTCCTCCAATATAACTCTTTCATTAGTTATAGGAGAAAGAGTGCGGTTTAACTTTCAAAAGAAATACACTTTCATTAATTATGCCATAATCTGTCGCTAATATATTAACTTAATTTTAATTATGAAATAGGAAAATATGAAATGGTTATAATATTTATAATTATTTTATAATTCCGCATGATAACGTTTACTTCCTTTCAAATTTTCAGACCAATGTTTATCATAAATAAAACTACTGTTTAAGATCGTATTATTTTGTCATCTAAAGCAGAAATGAAATTCCACGAAAGAATTTTATACTTGGAAGTTCCAAAGGAATATAATGTTGCGTTGTATGGGTTCGTGGGTTTGGAGTAATTGACGGTAATACATGATGGTAATACTTGATCAGAGCACAATTTATTCCCCTCTATTACGTAGAAGGAAAGTTGCAAAGATACGTTTACACGCGTCGAAAAACTATGATAAACATGCTCTACCAATCAGCAACACAGTTTTCAGGCTACAACGGTGAAGATAGCTTCACGGCAAAGCACAAAAGTTCAGCTCCCGACTCGGTCTATCGCTTTCAAACTAATCTCTGAACTCTAAACATTACTACTACACTACTAATTTTAAGACTGTCTGAACAGCCTTATTTTATAGTTTTAACACATTATAAACCTTTATTTATCAGATAAATAGATATCATTATGCTATAACAATTACGTATTCAAGACTGATAATGCTTTTCATACTAATAAAAGATTAAACTAGTGAAATAACTTGATTTTCATATTAGATATTTCAAATTAGCTAGAAGCTTTTCTTATACTGAATTTATTTTGTTGTCTAGAACACGTATTTAATTTAACATCTTTTTAGCCCAAAAGGTCTTAGCCTGAATGGGCTATTAGTCTCGATTTGGGGACGAATCACTTTACAAATTGTTGCCACGAAATTTTATCGCCATGAATTACTCTGTAGAATCCTTAGGTTATTTTGAAGCAGGAATTGTAAAAACTGAGAAACGCCTTCGCCGGGAATCGAACCACGGACCTCTCGGTTACGCGCCGAGTGTGCTAACGATTACACCACGAAGGAATGCCAAGAATGCGGGAGAAATACCTTATATACTCCCCCTTTTAAAGGGCGACTGGGGTTTTGTGGAGCCAATCTCCAAATCCCGGTGGCGGAGAATCATCATCCACCACCTTTTTAGTTCGGGCGCCAGTGTAGAGTCATTCGGTTATTTTGAAGCAGGAATTGTGAAAACTGAGCAACGCCTTCGCCGGGAATCGAACCACGGACGTCTCGGTTACGCGCCGAGTGTGCTAACCATTACACCCCGAAGGAATATCAAGAACGCGGAAGAAATACCTTTTAACTTTTAAAGAAATTAAATAATAATCTGCGTGAATATATATATATATATGTTTTTCGAACTTCGAAAAAACAACGTTACCTAGGGCAATCAAATTTTGAGTAACGTAGTCCTCTACCCTTATATGTGCACGTGGAAGCCAGAGTTTTGAATTTCGAATTGTATGTTTCACATTTTATGAAAATTTAATGAATTTTTACTCTACGATTAAAACATTATCTCTAGGGGAAGAGATTGCATATCGGAGATTCTAAAGATACGCTGTTTTTAAATATATTTTTGATTTTACTATTCAACTGAATGTTTGTGGCGTAAGGCCGAAAGACATGATATTTTATTAAGAAATTTGACACACAGAATGTTAATAAAAAAGGTTTTGCAAGTAATCTTGCTAAGAAATCTGAGAAATGACTGAAAAGAAAAAAAAAAAAAA
>KK114676.1:20059-51699 GCA_000611955.2 Stegodyphus mimosarum
AAAAAAAAAAAAAAATATGCAGCACTTAAGACTTCGTCTGGAACTCTCAATACATGCTTCTCTTAAAACTTTTGTAATTTCGCTGTTAAATTGTATATGACGTCATTGCGAAGAAAATGGGAAAATGATGCTTAATTTTAAAAGCTAAAAAGATAAACAGAAATGTGTTAGCGGGAATGATTTCAACAGCAGCCTGACAGACTGTGATCTCGGCGAGAGCGAAGAAAAACCTTAACAAATCCTTCCGGGCGACCGTTAAAATCTGAGCCTTTTCATATTATATATTTTTTCGATTATTTTTCTCTAACAGGTTTCGCCTTAGAGATTTAGTTTAACACAAGAGTCGTCTTTTATTATTTGTGGAACAGAGAACTGATTTCTGAAAGAGCTTCCTGAACATTCGATTTCTCATTTATTCGCAATTCTAAGATCCCATTTAAATTGCAGAATGTTTGAGATGTTCTCTCTGAAAAAGGATATTCAAAAAAGAGCAATTTGCAATCAAAAAGAGCTTGAAAGTTAACAGACCTAGAAAGCTAGTAAGAGGGAGTACAGAGTTTAAGATTTTCTACGGTTCGTAAATTGCTGATTGATGGAAAATTTGCATATTGTAATGAGTTGCACGGTAAGTGGGAATTACTGGCGACATTATTCAGTGAATACTTCTTATTTTATTATTTTATTTATTTTTTTTTGCCTGACTTTGCATTTCTTAGATTCTGTAATGACTCAATATCCAGCTACTTCTAACGCTAGATCACCGTTTCCTTTCTGCATCGAATCAAAACAATGAAATGTTGCTTTTGGATTTTGTGTTGCTGTCGATAAATGATTTTCTCAATTCTGATTTGCTTTGATGAACATTTCGCTCATGTTGTATTAAAATCTATATTGTTAAAAATGTGTTCGCGTCTGTTTGTTTGTTCTGATCCCAAACGGCGGGGAGTTGAGTTACAAGACAGGCATCCACCGGATTCCATAACCCCCCGTGGGAAGCCGTTTAGACCGTTCTTATCTTCATACGACTTTAATAAGCCGAGATATTAATTAAAAAGTCGGAAAAACACTAATTTTCACTCTCATTTTTCCGAGTGGCAACAGTCGAGCACGCTGGAGGTGAAAATTTGTTTTATTTCGAAAAGTGTTGCTATTGTTCGATTTCAAATCGTAGTTTGTTAGTAAAAAATTTATAAGTTTTACAAAATATGAAATAAAAATAGAATTGTCAAACATTAAACATATTGCTACGGATTTCATATTTATTTGAATATTTGTTTAGAATTGTAATTAAAATTGCTTTATTTTCCCGCGCAACGCAGACGATTTTTGAATAGAAAGCTACGTCGGAAAAATAAAAATAAAAGAGCGCGTACATTTAATGTTTAATAAATAAATATCTCGTAATTACTGTTGCCATCCAGAAAAATCTAGAAAAATCGAAATTGTTTTAGTGATAATTAAAAAAGCTTAAAAAAGCCGAATTGAAACAACTCAACTTAGTTGTTGTAATTGTAGCTGTTTAAAGCGAATTGCGTTTGTTTACTTATGCTGTGACTGATTTTAGCGATTTCGCTGTGACATAGACTTAGTTTATCTGTTTTAAAGTGAATTCTGTTTAACGTTTGAGATATTGCGATATTGTACAGAGGCTGTTCGCACATTTTTTAGACGATGTATATTGTATTCACAAAATTAAATTACATAAAATTCTTGTGTTTTAAATGTTCTATTTGACATCCTTTATTCTGAACTATCTTTCGACACCGCAATTTCCAGGATAATAATGCCTTTTGAAGTGTCAGAAGAGGTATTCTATTCCATTCCTCCCGAACAGCTTTCCAGAGTCCTGTTAGAGTTTTGGGACGACGTTTGGATAATGCAGTTTTTAAAAGTCCGAAAGCACAAAAATCCATAGGTGACACATCGGGAGATTTAGTAGGGATATCAGTGAAGGGTATGGCCTCGATACCAGTTTTTTGTTCCATTTCTTTCAGGAAATTGACAGTGGATTTTGATGTGTGACTGCTAGCTTTGTCCGGATGGAGTTTCACAGATGGATGGCACTGTGGGTAAAGCGATGGTATTTCATTCAGAAAAATTGGCGGTAAAATATGTTCCTGATAGTATTTGGAGTTAATCTTGACATTTTTGTTGCACTCTCTTTATTTTTAACTTTCCATTAAAAAAAAAAAAACCAGCAACAATCATGAATCCCTTAGAAAAACTTTCTTTCGATTCTTTGAACCGTGTAGTTAAATTTTTTTCTTCCCTTTTATGATAATAAATGGCTCTTTTTTTGTTACAATCATTTAAATACACCCATGCTTCATCTATTGTGACAATTGTTTTCCATTTTTCTTTGGATAAGTGTTTCTCGTATAGAATTCTGCAGCGTGTCCTGCGTCGAGCGATATGCTTTTGAAGAAGACGATGCACATTGCGTTTTTCGATTTCTTAAGATTTAAATCAACGTTTATCATTTTGTTTACAGTGGACACAGAGCACTTTAATGATTTTGCAACTGTCCTTTGACTAGGGGGATTTTCGTTTAACATTAAACAACGTACCTTTGCAATAGTCGAAGATGTCCGTTTTTTCCTCGGATACTTGTTTGGAATTTTTGTCCCACTGGAGGCTCCGATTCGACTTTTTTTTTTCCTTTCTTGTTGATGATATTACCTATCGACGCTTTAGACATCACAAAATCGTGACTCTCGCATCGTTTTTGGATAACGGAGTATGCATATTTCTCTTCGGAAAGAGCGTCAATGTAGCCTTCGAACCACTGCTTTGTTAAATTCGCCATTTTGAATAAAAACAAAACTTTCGAGCCACAGACGATAATTTTGCCTTTTAAAAAGATAGTGTAATTGCAATTACTTCTTTTGCAGCGAACGATGTTTTATTACCGCTTACCAAAATCGTCTAAAAATGTGCGAACAGCCTCTGTACTAAAATCTCTGAAGAAACATTTCAGCATTTTGATTTATTTCTTCTGGAAATAATAAATTTTTGTTAACGTTTTAACGACTTGTGCATTCAATACACAACGAACCCGTTCGCACAAAACAATATTATTCTTATATAAGTTCATGTTCTGATGTTGAAGAAAGCACGTGATTGCATGTGACATTTGTGTATGCGAAAAATTTTTCGTTAATGTCCGCATTTTAAATAAATAGCTGCTGTCGCCGAACTTTTCTGTGTCGGATTAAAATAATTGACAAGGTATGTTATTGTAACGTTAATTCGCTTATTTATACTAAGAAAAGGTTGCAACATTACATTAAATTTAAATCATGACGTCATACGTATACGTATTAACCTGAAATATCCGAAGTTTTTCGCCCTGGTTTGGCAGCAAAAAAAATATTTGCAAATTGCTTTTGCTTGGAATGAATGAACTGATTTCTTGAAAGGTTTTTTACGCACTTTCTCTTCTGCTGTACATAGAACTCATAAATTTTGCTTTGGTAGCATCTAGAAACTTTGTATATAGTACATTAAATTAATAGTCCATTTTATTTACAGTTTTTCAGTAGATAGAACTTATAAATATTACTTTGGCCATCCGCTAGTACGAAATAAAATATTTGGTGGCAAAGTTGCAGTACTTAGCTTTGAATTTCACGCAGCATATATGTTTTAAATTATTCTCTTCGTTTATAAGAGAAGAAGACGCGGTAGGTTAAAGATATATATCTCCCAGTATGAAAGAAGAAGACGCAAAAGATTAAAGACACAACGAAAAACATTTGACATATTGGGCATTTTCAATTTACGTAACTAATACCGTATCTAGCTGTTGCTGGCTGCGATTTAACAGTACGTCAGACATACTCAGAACTGAAACATGATCAGTCGCTTTACCGCGTAAGTTATTCTCTCCCTCCTTTCTGCATGCCTTCGTGGTGCAACGGTTAGCACACTCGGCGTATTCGAGACCCTGCGAGCGCACTGCTCATTTTTCATGTCTCCTGCCTAAAACAAAAACCACTAATAACGCTACAGTGGCGTCCGAACTAAAAGGTGGTGGGTGATAATCATTCTCCACCACCAGGATTTGGCGACTGGATCTCCTAATCCCCAGTCACCCTTTAAAAGGGAGAGTGTATACGGTACTAGGACTGGGCGCAGCCGCCCCACCTAACCAAACAAGTTGCTCTTATAATAGGCCACGCCCAAAGCATTTAAGGCATTTTGTTCCTCTTTTCTACAGCCTTCTTGCTGTAACGGTAGCACACTCGGCGCGTATTCGAAAGGCCCAGGTTCGAGTCTCGGCGAGGGCATGGCATATTTTTCACGTCTCCTGCTTTAAAAAAAACCGACTCTACAACGGTTGAGAGAGACATCTTTAAGTTTCGTGCTTTTTCATTCTGCTTTTTTTTTTCTTTTTGCTAATTAAATTTTTTTTATTTAAGTTCTGTTTCCCTGTACGATCGGGGTTTATCATCACCTTCAGTATTAATATTTTATGTCTTTTAAAACATTTATTCGATTCGTTTAAGATCGTTTCATGTATAGGAAAATCCATTTTTTTTCTTATTTTCATATAGAAAAATTTACAAAATATATTTAAGCAATTTATCAAAAGTATTAGCTGTTAAATAATGTAACGTTACCTGTATTATAATTAAAACACAGAATGTACTTAGACAATACTAAAAATAGAAAAATCTGTTTTTCCCCCTTTTTTACATTATTAGTGTGAAACGTATACATCGATGTTATATTTTAAGGTGCTATCGTTTCAATTTTGTGAAATATATTGATAAATGCATATTCTACACTAGCGTTTGATCAAGCAAACAGAAACTGGTCATGCGGGCTTGTAGAGCCATTAGTTATTTTTAGGAGCAGGGAAGGACTCGAACCTGGGGCTGTCGAATGGGCGCCGAGTGCGCTACCGTTACACAACGAAGGCATTCAGGAAGAAGGGAGAAAATATCTTATATACTCCCCCTTTTAAAGGGCGACCGGCAATTTGGGAACCCAATAGTCAAATCCTGGTGGGGAAGAATCATTATTCATCATCTTTTAGTTCAGGGCCACTGTAGAGTTATCAGATCTTTTGAAGCAGGAGACACGGAAAATGAGCAATGCGCTCACCGAGAGTCGAGCCTGGACCTCTCGAACACAGCCGACTGCGGTACTGTTACACCCCAAAGGCATGCTGAAAGGATAAGCTTATAAGGCATTTCTCTCACCTTCTTGACATGCCTTCGTGGTGTAGTGATCAGCACGCTCGGCGCGTATCCCAGAGGTCCGTGGTTCGAGTCCAGGCGACGGCATTGCTTCTAATGTCTCTACAAGCTGTTAGACTAAAGATGAAAAAAGAAAGAAACACTTCGTCACTTGCTTTCGAATACGTGCATACAGGAGGGATTATTAAACATTGACAAACAGATTTAATTGGTTTGTCACCTTCGTAAATGAAACTGGAACTTTTCCATTATTATGCAATCCGCGCCAATTTTCGACAGAAAGATATATGCCTCAACATTGTATATTGCTTACCGTAAATTTAAGTGGGTTTATTTTTACTTCTGGCGACCTATTCAAAGTTAGTATAAATGTAAAACTTTTAACTGTGTTATTCAATGTACTTCTTTATTTATTTAAATAAGCAACCTAAAAATATAATCCTAATGTTCAGTAAACTTTTACCGCACTCGAAATCAGCTAAAAAAGAAAGTTTATTTTCTCGCTGAAAGTATCAAGTTAGAGCGTATATCTCTCTACAACAAACTGCTTGTCACGTGTTGTACTACAACAGAAAGTACCCGGGAAGTTTGATTCGAAAAATTTCATGTTATAATTAGGCGAAAGTTAGGAAAGCAAATTATATCTTCAGAGTAATAAGAATATGGCAATATTATAAGTATTTCTCCCATCTTCTTCTCATGCCTTCTTGGTGTAGTGGTCAGCACGCTCGACGCGTAACCGAGAGGCCCGTGGTTCGATTCCCGGCGAAGGTGTTGCTCATTTTTTGTATGTCCTGCTTCAAAAATATCTAATGACTCAACAACTGGGGCCCGAACTAAAAAAGTGGTGGATGATGATTCTCTACCACCGGGATTTGGCGATTGGGTCCCCAAAACCCCAGTGGCCCTTTAAAAGTGGGAGTATATAAGGTATTCCTCCCGCCTTCTTCGCGTGCCTTCGTGGTGTAGTGGTCAGCATGCTCGACGCGTAACGAAGAGGTCCGTGGTTCGATTCCCGGCGAAGGCGTCGCTCATTTTCACCTCTCCTGCTTCTAAAAAATACCTAATGCCTCTACAACATGTTCAATGCTTTCCTCGCTACCGACTCTGCAACCATGAAAAGTCTCTGGAACCAAATGGAATCTGCTCGGATAACCATTGAAATTTCCTTGCCCAGAAAAGAATTGGCATTTTATAATTTCCAAAAAAAAGATGACATCACTGTCTCATTCTGATGGAAGGGAAAAGTCTCTAGTAAATTTCCCTTTAATTGAACTAACGTATTCCTGATTCTTCGACTCCGGTATACTATCAGCCAAGACCTTATTACGAAAGGATTTAGGGGTATTTTTAACAAGAATGTCAATTTTGCGCTTGGTGGCAATTTCTGCAAGAAACAAATTGGCCCCTTTATTCCCAACAACACCCATATGTCCACGAGATAATGCAAAAGCAACCGAAATGTTTTTGCTATCTCAGATTTTACAGTTGTAAGCCCAAAGGGGTGTTAGACCCAAAGGGCTATGAGTCTCAGAACGGCATTTTGCGTAGTTTCACTTTCTGAGTCTGTTCACTTTTAGAACTGTTGCCACAAAATATTATCGCCATGTATTTTATTTAAAGAAACTAAATAATGAAGAATCTACACGAATGCATGAATATTTCTCGCATTGTGAAAAAAGCAACGCTACGTAATGCTATCCAATTTTGAATAAGGTAGTCCGCCGACAGAACATGGGCATTCGGAAGCCCAATTTTTGAATTTCGAATTTGTTTTATTATCTATTTAAAATTTTTAAAACCTTTAACGAATTTTTTATTAACATACTCAACATTGCAAAGTGAGCAATGGCAACAATGTACGAAAAAAAATCTCCAGCGCACGAGACTGTATATCAGAAGTTCGGAAGATTTGCTTTTTTTAAATATTTTGTGCTGTTGCTGTTGAATTGAATTGTTTAAGTGTAAAGAACGCGGTATTTAATCAGCAAATATAGCACATAAAACGTTAAAAAAAGCCCAAAAACCTGAAAGTCGATTGTTTCATTTATTACTTCCTTTTACGAAATAAAAAGGCGAATCATTCACCGTTACTACATTCACCATTACTACATGGTGAATGTCGACATTCACCGGTGTAAGTCAGCAATAAGAGTATTTGTAATCGCGAAAAATTTCGAGTCTCATATTTCGACGAAAATATCCATTTTCACCGCTATCGAATGCAATTTACCGATGTTTTTGCTTAATATCTAAACGTAAGGGCAGAACAAAGGACTATTTCTTCCCCAAAAATTATAAAACTGATTTAAAATGGATTCTAAAGAGATTTTTCGTAGCGTCTCTGTATACGTACGTACGTACGCATGTATGTATGTGTCTCGCATAACTCAAAATGGACTAGCCACAGAACGTTGAAATTTTGTGCATAGGGCTGCTATAATATGTAGATGTGCACCTCGCATTTTGGTTGCAGTCGCAGCACCAAATGTATATGGTGTATATATATATATATCAACTCTGTTATTCGGCTGAGCGAGCTCAGTTTGTTTAGTCTTATAACTTTGTAAATTGGGCATTTTTTGCTTTAAAAATGATTGAATTATGTTGTTGGATGCAATAACTGTGGAATTATCAACAATTTAAAAGTTTTTTAAGTGCGGCTAAGCCTAATTTTTGATTATGATAACGGCCATGTTTGTTTACGTTGAATACTTAGCAGAATAGTGGATTTGTCTCCAATCTAGAGAAACTAAGCTTCGCAACAACAAAGTAACGTCTTCTTTTATTATTCGGATTAAATTATCTTTGATTCATTCTGGAATTATCATTTAAGTTACTAGCTTGTTTTTGGGTACAAACTGCAATTTTGACTTTAAAAATTGCTTTTTTTATTATTTTAACGGTACTTGGTGTTTTATGTTTTTCTATATCTTTCAAATTTTAATGAAAATATTTGGAAATTTTCATGTATTTTTGCCTTACCGCGAAGTAAGTACTGAGTTAATTAGTAGCGCATGCGCATTAGGTAAGCGGCACTGAGTCGTGTGTGTGAAACTGTTTCTTTTTTATTTGTTTAGATTCTTTTATATATCGTTTTAGATTTATTATAGCATTTGAATAGAACTTGCGGTAATTCTTCAGATGCTATAATTTTTGTGCATTCTGAGTTATAAAATGAAGGAGATTAACGCTGTTAAGTGAACCTAGCGCCGATAGCGAACTTTGAATAGTGCATTTATTCTACTGTGGTTTGTGTGGCATCGACGAAGTAGATTTAATCCAAAATTTGTTAACTGTAATGTCAATATGTTTAAATGAAATGCAGGAAAAAATGCGTATAATTCAATATTCCGTACAAGGATATCATGTGGTGTACAGATCAGATTTTTATTTTGACCGATGAGAATCTGTGCACTGTTGCAGCAGATCGTGGATGTAGTCTAGGCTCGAACTGTGAAAACAGTTAACAACCCACTTGCATAAAAATGACAGATATTTCTGAAAAAATTTAAAATCGCCTATAAAAGGAGTCTTGTTCTTGTTAACTAATTACAGTTAAAACAAATAAAAAAACAAAAAACAATTCTTACAATTAAAATTTGTACCCAAAAAACCAGCTAATAACTTAAATGATAATTCCAGAATAAATCAAGCATAATTATATCGCAATAATAAAAGAAGACGTTACTTTGTTGTTGCGAAGCTTAGTTTCTCTAGATTAGCAAGAAATACACTATTCTGCTAAGATTCAAATGTAAACAAATATGGCCGCCATCATAACCCAAAACAAGGAAGTAATTAGGCTTAACCGCACTTAAAAAACTTTTAAATTGTTGATAATTCCATACTTATTGCTTGCAGGTTAAATAAGGGCATAAAAATCTTAGTCGGAAACCAAAAACAGCATAATTCAATCATTTTAAAGCAACAAATGCACAATTTACGAAATTATAACAATAAAAAAACTGTGCTCATTAAGCCGAGTAACAGAGTGAATATATTGTTACTATGAAAGACCGAAATTGGAGAATGTCGACTTTCACCGGAGAATGTTAACATTCACCAAATACGTCGGTGAAAGATCGAATATAACATTGCATTCTTGTACATTTGGACCCTCACCGGTGTATGTCAACAATCACAGATATGCTCTTGTATAGGTCGAAAAGAGAGGCAACTGGCCGTTTCCCATAAATGCAGTCTTAAAAGCAAGGGCCGCTCGTGCAATTCAAAGTCTCATAATAGTTTCAGTTGTTGCAATGAATCGGATTTGAATCACATAATTTAGCAAGTTTTTTATTAGTATTATTTTATTTTCTCATTTAGAACGTATTGTATAATGAAGTAAGTTTTTTAATTTCTATTATTTTCCTTTCTCATTTTGAATGTATTGTGTGTTTTAAGTACTCGTGTGTTTTTTCGCGACTGAATAACGGAGAAGAAAATATAATATTCTCATATATTCAACATTCACCATTACTACATGGTGAATGTCGACATTCACCGATGTAAGTCAGCAATAAGAGTATTTGGAAAATATTTCGGACATATACCAAGCGACTATATGAATGTTGACATTCACCGGTGAAAGTTGACATTCTCCAGATTTCGGTGTTTCACCGTAACATATATATATATATATATTATATTTATATACTTTTGGTCCGGCCGATTGTAACCAAAATGCGAGGTGCACGTCTACATGTTGTAGCAACTCTTTATACAAAATTTCAACATTCTACGGCTACTCGTTTTTGAGTTATGCAAGATACATACTAGCGTACGTAAGTACGTACGCATGTATGTATGTAATTACGTATGCACAGATGCCACGAAAAATCTCTTCAGAATTCATTTTAAATCAGTTTTATAATTTTTTTGGGGGAAAAATAGTGCTTTATGCTCTTCTTACGTACAGACCTGATGCAAAAGATTCTTAAATTGCATTCGATAGCTGTCAAAATAGATATTTTCGTTGAAATATGGTACCCGAAATTTTTCGCGTTTACAAATACTTCTTTTTACTTCGTACAAGGAAATAAACATATGAGATAATATATATTTTGGTAAAACATCTGGCGCAATATGACACATTAAAATATTGTTGCGCGCGAAGGGTTAGTAAAAGATTGAATGCACACTGTTCCGGTGATAGGTAAACGCTTTTCCCGGAGACTGGCCCATATGTGTCCCACGCATTGTCTAAATTAAATAAGGCTCAAGGACTTTAAGACCACTTGAGACTTAAACATTCCTGAATGAAGTGGAATGGATTGTAGAAAAACCTATCACTTACTTTCCTTCCTGAATACTTGTTTAAATGGCGAAAATGAATGGAAAATTAATGTTTATAACCCGCGGGAAAAGGTTAAAATTTATTTTATCAAAATAAACACTTCAAAGTTATGGAAATACTCGTACAGGAGCTCACAATGTCACATACTGCAATCAGTAGTTACGCATCAAACTACTAAGAATGTTAAACACAACGCAATGCAAATTTGCACTTAAAGAGAAAGCTACCGCGGATATCTCAGTTCATGCGGAATAAACGACTTGCAACAACGGTAACGAAGCAACTGAGAGCAAATACTCTGTCTCCGACCTGAAGATGAAAAGAGTTTTCAACCGGCCGTCGAGATATTTCTAGCACCTTCTGCTTCTCAAAAAAGCAATACGAGGATGGAATTACGGTTACAGCTAACATTTCGCTCAATTACATTTATTCAATTTCAATACATATTACGGTGGTACAGGGACCGGAACAAAAATCTCGCCAAATTTGGAGATTTTTGGTGAATACGGCGACAAAATATGTCTCCAAAACCGCTGTCAGCTCGGCGATATCTCTCTAAATTACCGAACTACCCATTTATTCAGTGTACTTGCCCCTGTATTCTTACTTTCTGTACATTTACCCCTGTATTCTTACTTTCTGTACACTTGCCCCCGTATTCTTACTTTCTGTACACTTGCCCCTGTATTCTTACTTTCTGTACACTTGCCCCTGTATTTTTACTTTCTGTACACTTGCTCCTGTATTCTTACTTTCTGTACACTTCTCTCTCTTTTTTTACTTTCTGTACACTTGCCCCTGTAATCTTACTTTCTGTACGCTAGCCCCTGTATTCTTACTTTCGGTATACTTGCCCCTGTATTCTTACTTTCTGTACACTTGCCCCTGTATTCTTACTTTGTGTACATTTGCCCCTGAATTTTTACTTTCTGTACACTTGCCCATGTATTCTTACTTTCTGTACACTTGCCCTTGTATTCTTACTTTCTGTACACTTGCCCCTATATTCTTACTTTCTGTACACTTGCCCCTGTATTCTTACTTTTCTGGCATGGCTTCTCTTTAGATATTTCATGTTACTAAAGAAATACAACAAATTCACTTATAATTCTACTAAAATTATCTATCTAAGTACAAATTTCGTAGCACTATATTTGTGACCAATGAAGAATTTTGCTTACATGCTTCTCAGAAGTGTTGTATATATGGAAAGCACATGCCTTAGGTTAAGAGCTGCGAATCTACGAAACACGAAATTTTCTCACACGCATGTTTATTTTTTTTCTTTGCCCTCCGCTGAAAGAACGTGAAAAGTCTGTGCTAAAATGTCAGCCATTTTATAATAACATAAGTACCTATTTTTTGGCCAGCAACGTGCCATAATTAGCTTTCGCCAGCCTTTAAGAAACTGAACTAAAATGCAATTCATCAGTTATTTTTTTATGCGAAACGTAATTAATTAACTTTCGTTTCTACGGCACAATAAAGGAAGAATTATCGCCTACCAAATCGGCTGAAAGGCGAAAATTTTAGCACCCAAGTTAAAATTGATTGCCAATTTGGGCATGCAGGCGTGATCATTATTGCACATAGAATGAAAAAAAAAATTAGAAGGATTTGATTTAAGCGTCATTAGCTTATCAGAAATTATCACTTAGGAGTTTTTCCCCCAACGTTTCTTCCACGCTTCTTTTACGAGTAACTACCTTTTTTTTTTCTTTTTTTTTCTTTTTTTTTTAACTTCGGTGTAATTTAACCAATGTTATTATACATTTTTTGTATGATTATTCTTGTCAAAACCTGTTTCATGTTAACCCACACACGTATCTAAGTCGCTAATGCTATAATCTCATTTGCAGTTGAGTATGCTGTGATGTATTAAGCTTCTAAAACTAATAATTAGGCAGGCTTTCGAGCCATTTTTAATGAACAATTTAAAAAAAAAACTTTCTTGAATGGAAGAGTTAGAAATATTTAATCGAACATATTTTTCTACCATACCTATGCCTATCAAAAAAATCTGATGTGTACACGTACGGAATATATAACTATAAGCGTTCATTTCATTTCATTATTGGATAGCATTAAATCTACTTCGTCCATAGCGCGTAAACTACAATAAATAAATGCACTCTTTAAAATTCACTATATTTGCTTACCATAGCGACACTCTGGCTGAAAGGCGAAAATAGGTTCACTTAACAGCGTTACAACTCATTCATTTTATAACTCAGAATGCACAAAAATTGTGCATATTACCTGAAGAATTATTTAATCGTTGCTATATGTTCTGTTCAAATACTATAATAAAACTAAAACGATGTATTAAAAGAAAGAAAAAGAAAGAAACAGTTTTTCACAGACAATTCAGTATTTCTCAGTCTTAATTCAGTTCTCACTTCGCGACAAGGCATAAAAACTCAAATTATCTATAATAAAAATTACGAAGTAAATCTTATTTCCTCGAATAAATTCTAGAATAGGCTAAGCATGATTTAATTTGCAATAATAAAAGAAGGCGTTATCTTTTTGTTCGGAAGCTGCTATTTTAGATTGGCAACAAATCCAATATTCTGCTAAGTTTCAAATGCAAAAATATACGGCTGCTTTCGTAAACCATAATTAGGCTTAGCCGCACTTCAAAAAATTTAAATTGTTGATAATTCTACAACTATTGCTAGCAAACTAATTAAAGGCATAAAATCCTTAACCGGAAGATAAGAGCAACATAATTCAATAATTTTTAAAGCAAAAAATGCGCAATTTACCAACTGCTAAGAATAAAAAAACTGAGCTCACTGAGCCGAGTAACAAAGTGGGTATTTATATTTATAATACTTTTGGTTCAGCCAATTGCATCCAAAAAGGGAGGTGTAGATCTGCATGATATAGCAGTCCTATATACAAAATTGCAACGTTTTGAGGCTACTCGTTTTCGAGTTACGCGAAATACATATGTACATATGTATGTACGTATATACACACAGATGCCACGGAAAAATCTCTTCAGAATCTATTTTAAATCAGTTTCATAATTTTTTGGGGGGGAAACAGTCCTTTATTCTGGGCTTCCGTACAGATGTCACGCAAAAACATCGTTAAATTGCATTCGATAGCTGTCAAAATAGATATTTTCGTTGAAATATGATAACCGAAATTTTTAACGATTACAATACTTCCTTTTTACTTCGTACAATGGAATAAAAAAGGAATATTAAAACAAGATTTTAATTAATACAATTTAATAATTATATTTTTTTAAGTTATATACGTAAACTATAGTCAGACACAACGTAAAGTCGTCTTGTGTGTTTCGGGATGATGATGCTTTAGGTTTGAATTTAAACCTTATTCACATGTCACAAACTTTGTAAGGATTTTAAGTTTTACTAACGTTTATTTTATTTCAAACCTTTACTATCGTCTCTTATTTTCCATTTACGGCCAGAATAAGCGCGAATAGATTTAGTGTATGTCAATGAGGTTGCAAACTTTAGAAGTACTTAGAAGGAGGAAAGAGAGATTTTCTCTCGGCCTTTACCACGCGTGTGATTTTCATTGTCTGCCTCCAAGGCCTTAGTTTTCGCTGATATTTGAAAACATATTGTAGTCTTTGCATTCTTCTCACTACATACGTAGTAGTAAAGGGCCAATCTTCGCGTTAATAGTCTCTGTAAAGTATCTTACTTCTTATTTAGCTAAGTTAGTTTATTTTCTTATTTCCTACGTTCTAGGACCAAAAGTATTGGTCTTTGTATCACGAAGTGCAGGAGCACCTGTACGCTATGAGAATGAAGGGTAAATTTATCCCTTCATATCTTTGTTTTATTTCCTGCAAACGCACGAACATCCTTGTTCTGACTCAGGACTGCAGTTATGTCTGCAAAATCAACCAGAAGGAAGAGTAGTCCTGGCAACTTTTATATTCACATTAAAATAATATTCGTAATAAAATCTTAAAACATTATAATCATCCCATTTGCCCATCAATGGCTGAAATAATACATTTTTAAGCATGAATAATTCGAGATAGATTTTTTATTGGTCGTTAATGATATGTCGAGGAGCGAGGGGGCCAGTCAATGCTGAAGGAAATGTGGAGCCTCTGTGATCGGCACAGCTGTTAATGAATCTGGTGCTATATGCAAGGGTGTGGGTTAGCATAGAAACGAAGTCACTGATGTTTCTAAGTGCACGATATCTTTGCAACATGAAGGCACTTGTAATATTAGCGAGCCGAAAGTCCTATTAAGTAGTTGGCGGTAAGGGAAGAGGGGTGGGAGGGCCTCCCTTGTTGTCCCCGGAGTAAGGGAGGTGGGACTATACCTGTACAACCCCCCATCTGTACGTGTTCCCCCCGCTTGTACATATACCTGTAGAAATGTGGAATCGGGTGGGAAAAATTAACTCGTAAGAAATCTATTTATGTTCAATTTATTGTACAAGAAGCTGTTTCTAAAAGAAACTTCTCTCATGGAAAAAGAAACCGAATGAAATCAATCCGTTTCTCAATGAATTATGATCATGTAGAGACATTAGATTATTTTGATGCCGGAGGCATGAAAAATGAGTTCTGCCATTGTAGGGATTAGAACTTGGACCTCTAGAATACGCGCCGAGTGTGCTACCCGTTACACCTTGAAGACATGCTGAAAAGAGGGAGAAAATATAACCATTTTGAACAACTAATTGACTTCGGTATAAAAATTATACTTAAGTCCCTTAATTATCCCTTTGAAATAAATGAATAAATTGCTCAAAACTTGGAGGAAGTAAAATCACAGATTATTCTAACAAAATACTCTCAAGACTTTTATCATGATCATTATGTTTTACAGTATCATTACGAAGTATAAAGTAAAAACACGTTTCGTCTTCAGCGTCTACAACTAGATCGTATAGTAAAACAAATTTTACACATTCATTCTTCTGAAAAATTTCCAGGACTTTGGCCATTTCATATACTCATCTCTAGACAAACAAGCCCGGAACATAATTTATTTTCTTGCACCAAATCTCTCGATAAAAAAAATAAAAAAAAGAACGTTCGACTTACAATTGGAAAAAAAATCTTCAAACAAAAATAGCCAAAACCTTATCCAGGCAGCAAAAATGTGAAATCGATTTAAGAGCTTTTTAAGTTGTTTTCTTCTCATTTTATTTGTTATTAATTTTTTCTTTAAACTTCCCGTCTGTTTTAGAAAGATATTATCTTCAGTTTGAAATTAATGTCGGTTCTTTAAAAGCAATGGACGTCGTTTAGAACGATGGAGCGCACAATGGCTGCAGGAAAAACGAGTAAGTTGCCGATGTGGAAGTACAATTTAACCGCTTGTCGCGTCTCCTCCTTTTATTCTGGAAATGTTTTCGTTAAAATCAACCGAATGTCCTTAAGGAAAATTGCTGCGAATTAGTATCTTTATTGAATGCCAACAGACAACATCTGAACCAAGTTAAACGAAGTAATTCTGGAAATCGATTTAAGGAAATTCTTAGCAAAAGAATTAAGAGGCTAAAAAATAAACACAGAGCGAGTAAAATAAAAATTAGGGATATAATTAAATGTAAAACAAGCTCCGTTAACCGATATTCTATGATTCCAGTTATTTTTACTGAGTCGGCAATCAATATATACACTCATGTCCATAAATAAAGGATAATTCGGGGTCACGCGGTAATCGAACTCGAAAATAAATATATCACCTGTAAAATCCCTACACACATCTTCAAGAATCATATGCAAATTTCAAGAAGTAACCAGATGACACCGATGGTACGTCACAATGACGAGAGTGTAAGAGAGTGATATATAAGGAATACAGGCAAAGAAGTAAAATTGTTCGCAGGCGCTTTATAAGCATTTCGGTGCAATAACCGAATAGTTATGACACAAAGGACGCATTTGGTAGATTTTTTACGTCGTAGAATGATCGGCAGTCTGGAATGTGGCCGTACCCAATTGGAAGTATCAAACGAATTTGGAATTGCCCAGAGTGTCATCTCCAGGCTTTGACAACGATTCCAAGATGATGGTAATGTGAGTAGACGTTACAGCACAGGTCGCCCTAGAGTTACAATGCCGAATGAGGTCCGGTATTTGGCAGTTACTGCCAAAAGAAACAGGCGGACCACAGCCTCAGACCTCTCGCGTCAGCTCTCTTGAGCCACTGATACGACAATTTCAAGGCAGACCGTGTACAGACGCTTAGGGAAGATTGGTCTATATGCTCGTAGACCTATCAGATGCGTTCCACTTACTGCAACTCGCTGTCGCCTGCGGTTAGCCTGGAGTAGAGAGCATGCATTATGGACACGGCAACAGTGGGCTTGTGTGATGTTTTCCGACAAGTCCGCGTTTAGCTTGCAGTCTGATTGTCGCCGGACTTTCATATAGAGAGCTCCAGGTACCCATTACCACCAAGAAAACATCATTGAACGATACCGTTACGGTGGTGCAGGAATGCTCGTTTGGGGTGGAATTATTCTGGGTTCCAGAACTGACCTGCATGTTCAAATTGGAACCATACCAAGCCAAATCTATCGGGACGTCATTCTGGAACAACATGCACGTTTGTTTCGGGGCGCCATGGGCGCACAATTTGCGTTTATGGATGACACTCACCGTGCAAACATCGTAAGCGAATGCCTTCAATCGGAGGATATCACCCGTATGGACTGGCCAGCATTCTCACAGCACTTGAATCCTGAAGAGCACGTGTGGGACATGCTTGGCCGACGAGTTGCAGCCCGTCAACCTCCTCCTACATGTCTACCGGAACTTCGGAGTGCATTCCTTTTTGAGTGGTGTAATATCCTCCAAGATCAGATCGATAATTTGATACTCAGCATGCCTAGGCGTTGTACGGACTGTATTGCATCGTCTGGGAGACATACAATGTATTAACAATCATACCAACCATGTAATATTGGTTTTTTGTAAATAGTTTTTTTTTTGTAATTTGCTCCAGGGAGAAAAAATCGCTAATTTTTTTAATAATATCAAACATATAGCATCTTTTTTTGCTCTTTACCTTTTGTTTAATAAATAAGCTTTACAAATAAGTCAAATTTGTTTTGCTTCTAACTCTTCCTTTGCCTGATTTTGCATTAACCTTAATTTATGGACATGAGTGTAGAAATCGTTATGAAGATCTAGTAACATTAGAAAGCATGAGAGGAAAATCTAGCATTGCTTGATATTTTAATTTTTTCATATCAATGATGGATCATTTAAAGACCTTCCATCATGATAACAGACTATGTTATGGACCTAATCAGTACTAATATTCAAACACAAAGTGAGAATGAATTTTTAAACTCGTTACAAAGGATACAAAAATATCGCTGAAGATAAGTTTTTTTATAGCCCAAATGCGTTAGCCCAGAAGGGCTATTAATTTCGTTTTGGCGTTTTGTGTCCAAAACTTTAAAAGTCTGAATCACTTTTCAAATTGTTGCCAAAAAATATTATTGCTTTGTATTATATATAAAGAAATTAAATAATGAAGAATCTGCATGAATGTATGTATGTTTCTCGCATTGTGATAAAACAACGGTACCTATAGCCAAGACCGGGAAAAGGGTGAGGCAAGTGATGCACTTGCCTCAGGTGAATCACTAGAAGGGGCGCCAAACTGGCTATGCGAATTCTAAAATTATTTTAATTATGTTTTTAAATTTGTCGGTTATTATTAGGGAAAACAAGCTTCGGCAAACTTATATTAAAAAAAAAATAGGCAGAATTGCAACGAAATCTGGAAATTAATGCAATGTGTATTTGAATGTTATTTCTTATTTATTAAAAACGGATTTTTAGTCTAAAGGGGCAATTTTCCTCAAGGGATAGTAATTTCGTTTTGACATTTTGCGCTGATTCACTATAACCGTTTTTTCACTTTTCAAATTGTTGCCACCAAATATTATCTCCCTGTATTACATTTAAAGAAATCAAATAATAAAGAATCTGCGTAAATGTATATATGTTTCTCTTACTGTGATAAAACAGAGGTACCTAAAGCCACTAAATTTTGAATAACGTAGTCCTCCTGCGAATATGGCCATCTAGAAACCCAAATTTGAAATTTGCTTTATTATCGATTTCATATTTTGCAAAATTTTAATAAATTTTTGATTAACAAACTCAAGGATTTCTAAGACAGCAGCGGCAACGATGTACAGAAAAAACATTTTTATTTCCTTCGCGTGAGACTGTGCATCGGAAATTCTAAAGGTATGCTCATATTAAATTATTTTCTGATATTGCAGTTGAATTGAATTTTATGGTTTAAGTGCGAAGAACATGATGTTAATAAACAAAGGTACACACAAAACGTTAAGAAAAGCGTCTTTAGGCGTAATATAAATCTGAAAACTTTCAGATTTTTTTTTCTCCCCCTCCCCCCAATTGCTAGGCACAAGTTACAAAGAATTAAAATCTTACATACCGAGGTTACAAATAATAGAACTAAGAACAAAAAGACCAATATCATTGCCTAAGAAGCACTCTTGCCCCTCCAGTATCTCGATTCCTCTGTAAGACCACGAAGAACCCTACATCAGAGCAGGTGGTCCCTGTCTATTCCTTCTTGAGAATCACGAAGTGGAGTAATAAGATCGCTTGAAATGCCTACACGGTGCAGTTCGAAGAATAGGAAAGATGCATGCCAAAATTTTAAATCATTTAGATGCAATTTCCAGGGGGTACTACGAGGAGGTAGGAATGAAAGGTTTTGGAACAAGGTTTGGGAATGAAAAATGTAGATATTAGTAAGTGAAAAAGCAAATCACGCCATAGATCCAGAGAGCAATAAAGCAACAGAGATAAAATTGATGTAGACGAAACGGAAACGGACAATATGAAAATTAGCATCCACAAAATTCTTTTGAGAGCAAACTTTCTGATGCTAGATGCTTTCTTGGTAAAAAAAGTGGTCTGATTGTACACGGCAGTTGATAGATATACACGACTATCACATTAAATCTCATAAAAATGCATCTGAAAATTATAGAAATTTTCATAATTTGCCTAATTGTTGATGATGTATTTGTAAGGTTTTAGTTTAAACTAACAGAGTTTTATGTTAATTTCTCTTTCCTGTGAACTCTTATTTCAACTTCCCGTCAGAATGAGCACGCGATTCAGCTTTATGCTAATCTGAAGTGGAGCCAAGTTTTGTATTTAAAGGTCAGCGAGGAACTTCTCAGTGTGAGAGAGCTTTTTAGTCTCAGATCACTTCGGCTCTGTTCGACGTTCGCCTGACTAGCTAGTATTTAAGTTCTCAGCCTTAGCGCTGATACTCAAATACTTATTGAAGTAATCTAAGTGCGTTAGTATTAGCCAAATCTTGCTACGCACCATTGATAGTTTAGAATAGAGGCCAACCTCGCGTTTAAAGCTCTGAGAGCAACGACTACTTAAATTTCTAGTCAATTTTATTTTAAATTATTTGATTGTTCAGTTTAGACCAAGTGCGGTCATTATTTTCTGTTATCCCTTCCGAGTTGGGAAGTGGCTGTAAATAGCGGTTTAATAAATGGATCTTACGTGCAGTTATTCTACCACTTACACCGAACATAGCTCGAGCATTCGATATTACTCGAAAATAGCTGCATTCAGCTCATTCCCTGTTCGAGATCAGGACTTTGACACTGTTACGACAATGTTCGCCAAAAGTATGCACAGAACACTCAGTCCTGATATATTATTTATTCTAGTTTTTAATGAACAACTGCTCTCATGAAATAAAATGTTGTACGGATTATTTATTCAAATGAAGGAAACAAAAATATCTAGTAATAAAATAATTTGTTAAAATATTAACAATAATTACTGTGTGGGTTATAGAATCCACTGAACAATATTCAGATGCTGAAAAGTAATTGGTATGATTTCACATTTAGTCTCAATGAATCGAGTTTTCTCTTATCCGATGTTGTGGTTGAGATTAATGTTACCTCGCATGATGGAGGGTTTTCTGTATATACAGAGACTGTTCGCATATTTTTTAGACTATTTTCATTCTATTTACAGAAATATGTTACCTAATATTTTTTGTTTTAAATGTTCCATTTGATAACCCTTATTATTTACTATCTTTCTGCAGGGTAATTTCCAAGACAATAAAGTTTTTTTTAGTAGAGGAAGAGGTATTTCATTCTATTCCTCTTGAACAGCTTTCCAAAGTCCAAGGAGGGTTATAAGTAGACTTCTGGACAAAGATTTAGTTAGCGATACGAGTGAAGGGTATGACCTTGATGCACGTTTCCTGTTCCATTTTTCCCAGGAAACTAACACTAGATTTTGACGTGGGGCTGCTTGTTTTGTCTTGATGCAATTCTACTGATTGATGGCACTGTTGGTAAAGGAAAGGTATTTTATATTTGAAAATTGTGCATCAAATTGTAAAGACATTAGGATATTTCGAAGCAGGAGACATAAAAAATGAGCAACGCCTTCGTCGGGAATCGAACCACGGACCTTTCGGTTACGCGTCGAGCATGCAGACCACTACACCACGAAGGCATGCGAAGAAGGCGGGAGAAATACCCTATATACTCCCCCTTTTAAAGGGCGACTGGGGTTTGGGGGACTTAGTCGCCAAATCGCGGTGGTGGAGAATCATCATCCACCAACTTTTTTAGTTCGGGCGCCAGTGTAGAGACATTAGGTTTTTTTGGAAGCAGGAGGGATGAAAAGTGAAAAACGCCTTCGCCGGAAATCGAACCACGGACCTCTCGATTACGCGTCGAGCATGCAGACCACTACACCACGAAGGCATGCGAAGAAGGCGGGAGAAATACCCTATATACTCCCCCTTTTAAAGGGCGACTGGGGTTTGGGGGACTTAGTCGCCAAATCGCGGTGGTGGAGAATCATCATCCACCACCTTTTTTAGTTCGGGCGCCAGTGTAGAGACTTTAGGTTATTTCGAAGCAGTAGACATGAAAAGTGAGCAACGCCTTCGCAAGGAATCGAACCACGGACCTCTCGATTACGCGTCGAGCATGCAGACCACTACACCACGAAGGCATGCGAAGAGGGCGGGAGAAATACCCTATAAAATATGTTCCTGATAATATGCGGAATTGACCTTAACAGTTTCCTGCACTCTCTTTAAATTTTACTTGCCTTTATATTAAAAAACAACAACAATCATAAATCCCTTTAAAAAACTTTCTTTACTTCCCACCTTCTTTCTTTACCTTTTTACTTTTTTCTAACCATGTGCTAAGATTTTCTTCTTCTCTTTGATGATAACAGATGGATCTCCTTTTATTGCAGTGATTTAAATGTACCCAAGATTCACCTATTGTGACAACATTTCTCCATTTTTGTCCGGATAATTGTTTCTCATAAAGAATTTTGCAACATTTTGTTTCCTGAGAGCAGTATTTCGGCAATATATCGTGGAGAAAGACAATGCAGTTATGTTTTCTCTCCTTTTTAAGATTCAAATCAACATTAATCCTTTTGTTTACAGCTGACACTGAGAATTTTAATGCAACTGCCCTTCGACTTCGAATATTTACGTTCAACATAAAAATTCTTACTTTTGTAACATTTGAAGCATGCGTTTTTTCCTTGGGTATGTATTTTGAACAATTTTTCACTTTGAAGCCAAACTTGGACTTTTTTCCCCCCTTTCTTATTGATAATATTATCTATCGTTGCTTTAGATACTGAAAAATCATATCTTTCGCAGCATTTTTAACCACTAAATACGGATAATTTTCTTCGGAAAGAGCATAAACATAGCCTTCCGTCCACTGCTTCTTTAAAAGCGTCATTATGCATGAAAACAAAATTGCCAAATAGCGGGCGATAATTTACACTTTCAATTTACAGTTGCAGTTATAAAACATTTTACAAGCAGGCGATTGTTATTGATAACAATAACTGTAATTAGGCGATATCAGTACTGATAATTATTGTTAATATAGCTGTAAGAACAATAACTGCATAAGGTATCTCTCCCGCCTTGTTAGCATGCCTTCGTGGTGTAGTGGTCAGCACGCTCGGCGCGTATTGGAGAGACCCGTGGTTCGAGTCCCGACGAGGGCATTGCTCATATTTTATCTCTCCTGCTTTCAAAAAAAAAACAAACCCTAATGTCTCTACAAATGTAATTTGAAAATATCAATATCGAAAATTACTGTTGAAATGTATGTACCATTTTTAGATTAGAAAAGGATTATAAGAAAATGAAATATAAGCGGTTTAATTTTCTTAAGCGAGATTTATGCAGATATTAAAAAATAACGTTAGCATTTTATCTTAACATATGATATAAATATATTAAATTAATTTATACATTTTCACAGTATGTAGATAACATTGTAAGGTTTTAGTTAAACTAACAAAGTTTTATTTTAATTTAAATCTTTTTATCTCTTCTCATTTTCAACTTCCCGTTAGAAGAAACGCGCGTTTTCAGCTTTATGCTAATTTGAAGTGGAGCCAAGTTCTATTTAAACCAGAGGTAGAAACCTCTCAGTGTGAGAGAGCTTTGAGTCTTAGATTACGGTCATTCTATTCGACGTTCTCCTGACTAGCTAGCAGTTAAATTATAAGCCATAGCGCTTTACGTGATTGCTTATTGAAATAAATCCAAGTGCGTCAGTGTTAGTAAATGTTGCTACGCACCATTTAGTTAGAGGCTAACCTCGCGTTATAGCTCTGCGAGCGACAACTACTTAGTTTCTATTTAGCTTTAGTTTAAATTTATCTGATTGTTCATTTTAGACCCAAGTGTGGTCTTTTGCTTTCTGTATTCCTTCCGAGTTGGGAAGTGGTTTGTAAATAATAGTGATTTAATAAAAGAGGATTTTAAATCCTTTTCAAGTGCAGTTATTCTCCAACTAAATCACAGTCTTCTATCACAGAACAAAGCTGCATTCAGCTCCCTGTTCAAGATCAGGACTTTAAGCTATTACGAAGATGTTTTCCAAGAATATGCACCGAACATCCAGTCCTGACAACATACGCTAATTTTCTGTACTTCTTCCTCCTAAATACACATTAAAATAAAAGTACTAAATATAATTATCAAATTATCATAATCCATTTTTGAAAGGCTAAGAATGTATATTTCATAGAAAATCTCGAATTTCTGGCACAGACAACTAGTTTTCTTAGGTAAAAATGTAAAAAATATGATTTTAAATAATACTGGACATATGAAAGGTAAAACGGCATAGGTATAGATGTTCATGTCCTGCTTCAGATCAAAGGCGAAGAATCATCCGTGTACTTGAAATTTATTTCTTCACGATAAGTGATGGTAAGAAAATTTTCCGGTTATATTACCTTGAAAGTGATTTATAAAACAACACCAGAAAAAGTTACAGGACAGCACAGCGACATCTATATGTTCACTATCAAACTTTACGGTCCGAGTTTACGAGTTTTGCCCGAAATTCCCTTCAATAATCTGCTATTGAATCTTACCCTGAATTTCTGTCGTCCTTTTTTTTTCTGATCAGAATATTTCCTCGGAAGAACCCGCAGCTTTACACAGAATTTTTCAATCCTCCATCCTTCTTTTATATCTTTTCCCGCTTTTTGCAAGATTTAAGGAATTTGTGGAGAAGAAAATCTTGTTTGATGATTAAATTGACCGTGATTGGTAAGAAGCACTGACTACGTAGGGAGAATTCGGAGGTCTATTGGAAAGGTAATTACCTCGATTAATTAATTTAATGTTCATAAATAAAGCATGCCCCACATGACTACGTCACAAATGCCTAATTAAATTTGGACTTGATCTCGGTTTGTGAAGAAGAAGTTCAGAAATCGCGGTCAGTTTTGTTTTATGTTTGAATATTTAAATGGAATTTGTAGAGACATCAGGATTTACTTGCAAGCAGGAGTCATGAAAAATGAGCAATGCCCTCGCCGGGACTCAAACCACGTATCTCTCGACTACGCGCCGAATTTGCTGACCCCTACACCACAAAGTCATGCTAAGAAGGCGGGAGAAATACCTCACATACTCCCCATTTTTAAAGGGCGACTGGGGATTAGGGAACCCAATCACCAAATCCTGGTGGTGCAGAATCCTCCTCCTCCAACACCCTTTTAATTCGGGCGCCACTGTAGAGACATTAGGATTTTTGGATGCTGAGAGATGTGAAAATTAAGCAGTGCCCTCGCCGGGACTTGAACCTTGGATCTCTCCAATACGCACCGAACGTGCTGACCGTTACACCACAAAGGCATGCTAAGAAGGCGGGACAAATACTTTATAATTTAAATAATCCCAACGGTAAGGGTACAGTAAATTTCAAATTATGGAATTAATTCGTGAAAAAAATATTTCCGAGACGTGGGCTACTGGAGCCATATAATACTAGAGTAATATACTGGAGCGATATACATTATTATGATACAGTCGTATAGCAGCATGAAGTTGAACTGTGTACAGGTTACTCTAAGTTTCTAACAGTCATCTTAAGTTTAAACAAGCTTTACTGTCTACTTTCGTTTCCCAATTACTATTCCCTAACAGAATGAGTCTTTAGTATACACAGTCCAGCCACATTAATGTGACCACCACGTACTTTCCATGTCAGAGTTAAATAACCAATCACAGAAGGCAGGTGGCAGCACAGTGCAGTTGAGCGTATATAAAGGCTGTGTGAGGGCTTCGGAAAACATTTCAATCGTTGGCGTAATGCAGAAACGAAGCGATTTATCCGACTTCCAAAAGGGCATGATCATTGGCTTTCGGGCCAAGGGTGGAAGCATTTCCGAAACGGCTGAGTTTGTGAACTGTTCGCGTGCCGCCGTGGTAAAAGTGTACCGTGCATGGCAAAATGGGACTGTCCAAAATCAGCGACGTGGCAAATGTGGTGCACCACGGCTCATAGATGACAGAGGCGAACGACGGTTGCGGAGATGCGTTCGGGCAGATAGACGGGCTACCGTTGAGCAACTGACCACCAAAATGAACCAAGGGGCTACCAAAAGTGTCTCCCAAAGTACTATTCAGCGAACATTGCTGCGTCTGGGCCTCCGAAGCAGACGCCTGGTTCGTGCACCTATGCTGACTGCTGTTCATCGACGGCGAAGGCTAGAATTTGCACGCCAGTACAGCAGCTGGACGTCCACTGAGTGGCGACAGGTTGCGTTTTCGGATGAATCGCGTTTTATGCTCCATCGGACAGATGGACGTTGGCGTATAAGGCGTGAAACCTCTGAAAGGAACCACCCTGCAACCATTGCCGGAACGGTCCAAGCTGGAGGCGGGAGCATTATGGTCTGGGGAATGTTTTCCTGGCATTCTCTAGGTTCACTGATCATTGTGGAAGGCACAATGGATCAATACAAGTACGCATCTGTCCTTGCGGACCATGTTCACCCCTACATGCGCATTGTTTTTCCTCAGGATGATGGCATCTTCCAGCAGGACAATGCGAGGTGCCATACAGCTGCCAGTGTACGTGCGTGGTTCGAAGAGCACCAGGATGAGTTTACCGTCCTCCCCTGGCCAGCAAACTCACCTGACTTAAACCCAATCGAGCATCTGTGGGACCATCTCGATCGAGTTGTTCGCGCCATGGATCCTCAACCGCGTAATCTAGCGCAGCTGGCCACGGCATTAGAGTCGGCATGGCTCAACATCCCAGAGAACACCTTCAGGGACCTATGTGACTCTCTTCCTGCACGTCTCGCAGCAGTCCGCTCTGCGAAAGGTGGTTATTCTGGCTTTTGACAGATGGTCACATTAATGTGACTGGACTGTGTATCTTTTTAAGCAGATGAGTTACAAGTATTTAAGGGAAGTTCAAATTACTTCGAGAGAGAATGCTTAGGAATCCTTAGTGGCACGTATTTCCCTTCTGGCTACGTCATTCTTGAATCTACTACGCTCGGGCGTATTGGACGTGGCAGTTGAGAGTAGCCGGTTGGATTAATTTAAGGGCTAAGTCTGTTTAACGTTAGGTATTAGCGTCTAGCTTCGGCTAAGTCTGTTAAGTATTATTATTAGTAGTATTAGGTTAGTTTCTTATTGTCTTATCCTGATTTAAATGCCCCAATGGAGGCTTTCCTGTAAGCCCGTGAAGGGGACACCTGTTATTATTTGTTTGAGTGAATAAAAGGGCATTTTAAGCCTTCCCAAGACTCTATAGTAACTACTGGAACTCAGGGATGGTTCGCTACTTAGTTCTCTGGGCTCCTAGACATTTTATAATAGACAAAGTACTGAGTAACATTGCAATTGTCGACGGAAAACACAAAAGGGAAAAGAAAATTACATGGGATAATAACAGTGATATAGATCATGTAATAATATTGAGGGTTATATTTGACCTCAAAAGTATGCGATTTAATTTTGTGCAGCCCGGAGTGTATGGACATTCTTAAATTATTAGTTAATAGCAGTGCTAATAATAGTGGTGATATACATCATGTAATAATTTTGATGGTTATTTTTGACCTCAAAAGTATGCGATTTAATTTTGTGCAGATCGGAGTGTACGGACATTCTTAAATTATTAGTTAATAGCAGTGGTAATAATAGCGGTGATATAGATCATGTAATAATATTGAGGGTTATTTTTGACCTCAAAAGTACGCGATTTAATTTTGTGCAGCCCGGAGTGTAGGGACATTGTTAAATTATTAGTTAATAACAGTGATAATAGCGGTGATACAGATCATGTAATAATACTGAGGGTTATTTTTGGCCTCAAAAGTATGCGATTGAATTCTGTGCAGCCCGGAGTGTATGGACATTCTTAAATTGTTAGTTAATAGCAGTGCTAATAATAGCGGTGATATAGATCATGTAATAATACTGAAGGTTATTTTTGACCTCAAAAGTATGCGATTTAATTTTGTGAAGCCCGGAGTATATGGACATTCTTAAATTAATAGTTAAAAGCAAATTGTTCACTCTTAAAAGAAAGACAAGCACATAGCCAATAATCGAATTTTCTATCGATTATCTTTAATTTCTATCGAACTAAAAGAGTGATATAATGAAAAACAGCCCACAAATGCACTGTGATGTGAAGAGGAAACATTCGCAAGGACGGATAGAAACAGATTAAAAAAGAAGCTGCGTGAGTGCCTTCGAGTGGAATTTTGAATACTAATTTAAATTTTATACCCAACTGAATTTTTCCAGGTAAAACTGCTTCAAAGTGCAGGAAAACTGTTAATAGCAATTTTCTCTTAATAATACTCTAGGTTATTCATTTTACTGCCCTCAGATTCATTGTGATTTTCAGTTAACTGTAAACTATCGGTATTATCCCTTTTAATCAGAAATAAATTATATAAGGTGTGTTCTCCCTCCTTCTAACATGCTTTCGTGGTGTAACGGCAGCACACTCGACGCATATTCTATAGGTCCAGGTTCGAGGCAGGTCCAGGGCATTGCTCATCTGTCATGAATTCCTGCTTAAAAATAACCTACAGTAATGTAACGGATATTTTTTGCTAGCCAGTTTAGTTCATCCTTTTTCTCAGATTACCTGATTAATTAATTATATTTGGATTATATTTCAGTCTAATATGTTTATGTATGAGATAATTTGTGAATAAAAATAAAAAAAACTTGGACAATATGGACTTCATGGGAGAATCACGTTTATTCTTTAGTGTGATTATACTTTTTTTTTCAGCTTTCAGTGTTCTTGTACTCAGAAACGCACTAGTCTTAGATTTCAGTTAAAAATTGGCGTTTCCTTTTATTTGAAGCTTCAGAGCACATTGATAAGATATTAGGTCTCCTAATTACTAAGTAATAAAAGTTTAAGACATCGCGAGAATTGGTCTGTTTTATGTCTTAGAATCGTTCACAAAACATCGTAAAAATGCAACTGAAGGGAAAAGACTCGACGTTAATAGTAAATCAGTGTCATCCAGTTCTCACAGTGTCATCGAATTTTGAAATTTAAAAAAAATTTTCTTAAAACTTGTCAATTAACCTTCATTATACAGACATAAATTCTACATTTACAGTCATGTCCATAAATTAAGGATAATTCGGAGTCACGCGGAACTCTAAAATAAATATATCACCTGTAAAATCACTACACACATCTTCAAGAATCATATGCAAATTTCGGGTAGTAACCAGATGACACCGATGGTACGTCACAATGACGACAGTGTAAGAGAGGGATATATAAGGAATACAGGCAAAGAAGTAAAATTGTTCGCAGGCGCTTTATAAGCATTTCAGTGCAATAACCGAATAGTTATTACACAAAGGACGCATTTGAATGACTTTTTACGTGATAGAATTATCGGCCGTCTGGAATGTGGGCGTACCCAACTGGAAAATTCAGACAAACTTGGAATTGCCCAGAGTGTCATCTCCAGGCTTCCGCAACGATTCCAAGATGATGGTAATGTGTGTAGACGTTACAGCACAAGTCGCCCCAGAGTTACAACGCCGAATGAGGACCGGTATTTGGCAGTTAATGCCAAAAGAAACAGGCGGAGCACAGCCTCAGACCTGTCTCGTCAGCTCTCTTTAGCCACTGGTACGACAATTTCAAGGCAGACCGTGTGCAGACGTTTAGGGGAAATTGGTCTATATGTTCGTAGACCTGTAAGATGCTTTCCACTTACTGCAACTCACTGTCGCCTGCGGTTAGCCTGGAGTAGAGAGCATGCATTGCGAACACCGCAACAGTGGGCTTGTGTGATGTTTTCCGACGAGTTCAGGTTTAGCTTACAGTCTGATTCTCGCCGGATTTTCATATGGAGAGCTCCAGCTACCCGTCACCACCAAGAAAACATCGTTGAACGACACCGTTACGGTATGCGGGAGTGGTCGTTTGGGGTGGAATTATTCTGGGTTCCAGAACTGACCTGCATGTTGAAATTGGAACCATGACAAGCCAAATCTATCGGGACGTCATTCTGGAACAACATGTACGTTTGTTTCGGGGCGCCACGGGCGCACAATTTGTGTTATGGATGACAACGCCCGTCCTCACCGTGCAAACATCGTAAGCGAATATCTTCAATCGGAGGATATCACCCGTATGGACTGGCCAGCATTCTCACCGGACTTGAATCTAGTACAGCATGTGTGGGGGACATGCTTGGCAGACCAGTTGCAGCCCGTCCACCTCCTCCTACATGTCTACCGGAACTTGGAGAGCATTGCTTTTTGAGTGGTGTAATATCCCCCAAGATCAAATCGATCATTTGATACTCAGCATGCCTAGGCGTTGTACGGACTGTATTGTATCGTCTGGGAGACATACAATGTATTAACAATCATACCAACCATGTAATATTGGTTTTTTGTAATTTGCTCCAGGGAGAAAAAATCGCTATTTTTTTAATAATATTAAACATATAGCAACTTTTTTTCCTCTTTACCTTTTGTTTAATAAGTAAGCTTTACAAATAAGTCAAATTTGTTTTGCTTCTAACTCTTCCTTTGCCTGATTTTGTATTATCCTTAATTTATGGACATGAGTGTATTTGAAAACACCTAGCACTTTAACGTAAAGTAAAATAAAATTACAAAAGCTTTAAAATAGCATGTTAGCTTTTAATATCCACACCATTACGTTAGAGAAACAATTACATAAGTATTTCCTTCAATTACTTAAGCAGTTTTAACAAAGGAGGTAAAGAATCTGAGCCTTTTCTCTTGTGGCATTTTCTACAGAAACATTACTCAAATTGCCCTTGCAGTAGTATGTAAAGCATTACTTTAGGTTTGTTGACATCGTTTTGCCATCGCCTCTGATTAAAAAAGGCAGTAAGACGAGGTTATTAGGAATTAGTATAATATGCAGAAATTAGAAAAGTGTTTTTAAAGGATTAAATCACGATAAATTAACTCGGGATAGTGTAAGTAGAATGAATGAATTACATATTGAGCAGACATTAAGTTTCCGTAATCAAATGCATAAGTTTTTAACACTGTTCAACGCCAGATTATCGTAAGGAACCTGAGAAAACGATCCGCAAGCCAATTCTAATACAAAAAATATTGCTGACGGTGTTAAATGTAAAAATGTTGAAAAAGCTCTAAAAGTAAACTCTTTTTTCAGTGAATAACATACTTCCATCTGAGCAACAATTACACAATTACGGTAAAAAATGTCTGCAAATTAATTATAGTAGTGTATAGACTACAGAAATGTATACACCAGGACATTTAAACAATATCTAACTCTGAAATGCCGTATTACAAACAGTTTGTAACATCAAAAGACAAAGCGTTGAGCCTTGAGAATTAAAGTATCATTGACATTTTGCTAACGATAGTCCAAAATAAGATCAGTGTAGCGATTGTGTGTATCAAAATTATGGTTTTACCAAATGAAAGGTAAAATAACCAGAATGGCTAAGCTATAGAATACTGTATTAAAATACTGTTACGAATTTCACATTTATTTGGCTATTTATTTAGAATTGTAATTAGATTTGCTTCATGTTGCCTTAGCAACGCAGACGATTTTTGAAGAGAAAGCTACGCCAAAAAAAAATAGCAATAAAAATAAAAGAGCGCGTGCATTTATTGCTTAATAAATAAATATCTCGTAATTACTGTTGCCATCCAGAAAAATCTAGAAACATCGTGATTGTTCTACTGATAATTAAAAAGCTTATAAAAGCCGAGGTGAAACACCTCATCTCAGTTAGTGAGTTAGTTGTTGTTGTTGCTGTTATACTTGTAGCTGTAAAAAGCGAACTGCTGTTTGTTTACTTAATGCTGTATTGATTGTAGTGATTTCGCTGTGAGATAGAACTATTTTATCTGTTTTGAACTGAGTTTTTGCTAAACGTTTGAGATGTTGTGATATTGTGCGAAGATTTGTGAAGAAATATTTCAGCATTTTAATTTATTTCTTGTGGAACGAATAAATTTTTGTTAACCTTTTACGACTTGTGCATTCCATATATTACGAACCCGTACGCACGTAACAATTTTTTGGTAGCAGAGCGTGGTTCAACAGCTCGAAGGTAAACTTATCTGGACGCCGCCCTGCGTTACGCTCCAGACTGTATCCGGCGAGAAGATCAATATAGAAGGGAAATTAAACGTAAACATCACCTTTGGAAGTGCCGCTTACCATCACACGGCCTATGTAGCAGAAATTACGGACCCTTGCATACTCGGATTGGACTTTTTAAGAAAATACAATTTTTCCTT
>KK114676.1:52401-63572 GCA_000611955.2 Stegodyphus mimosarum
CACAATATCTCAAACGTTTAGCAAAAACTCAGTTCAAAACAGATAAAATAGTTCTATCTCACAGCGAAATCACTACAATCAATACAGCATTAAGTAAACAAACAGCAGTTCGCTTTTTACAGCTACAAGTATAACAGCAACAACAACAACTAACTCACTAACTGAGATGAGGTGTTTCACCTCGGCTTTTATAAGCTTTTTAATTATCAGTAGAACAATCACGATGTTTCTAGATTTTTCTGGATGGCAACAGTAATTACGAGATATTTATTTATTAAGCAATAAATGCACGCGCTCTTTTATTTTTATTGCTATTTTTTTTTTGGCGTAGCTTTCTCTTCAAAAATCGTCTGCGTTGCTAAGGCAACATGAAGCAAATCTAATTACAATTCTAAATAAATAGCCAAATAAATGTGAAATTCGTAACAATACTTTAAAATGACGATACTCAATCTATTTACTAAGTACACATATACTAGCTGACATCAGACCCTATTTTGACATATAAGGTATTTCTCTCGCCTTCTTCTTTATAAGGTATTTCTCCCGCCTTCTTCTTCCGCCCATGCCTTCGTGGTGTAGCTGTCAGCACGCTCGGCGCGTATTTGAGAGGTCCGTGGTTAGAGTCCCGACGAGGACATTGTTCATTTTTCATCTTTACCGCTCTAAAAATACCTAATGTCTGTACAAACAGAATAAAACATCTGAACTATACAGGGCATTTATAAAGTCCCGGATCCATTTTTGGTGTTTAATAACTCATAAAATAATAAACATAGATTAAAATTAATAACATAAATGGTTAGATAGACTCAAAAAGTTTCATGACCCTTGTCAATGAACTTCCACGTGTGCGCCCTTCGTCGCACGGAGAATATCAAGTCGATATTCAATTTCACGCCAGGTTCCGGCAAGCACGTCGGCATCCACGGAGGCTATTGCGGTTGTAATTCTGGCTTTTAGGTCATCCATGTTCGACACTCTCCTCCTGTAAACGTTTTCCTTTACAAATTCCCAAAGGAAAATGTCCAGCGGCGTTATATCGGGTGATCTGGGTGGCCAAGGAATTGGACCTCCTCGCCCGATCCATCTTCCTGTAAAATGGTCATACGAACGATGATACCCCAATGAGGTGGTGCACCATCTTGTTGCGAAAGGACATGTGGCTGAAGCTCTTCTAGTTGTGGAAATACGAAGTTTTCCAACATGTCTAAGTATACGACTGATGAGACCGTCTTTTCTGTTAAAAAGAAAGGCCCAATGACTCGGTCGTGCATTAGTCCACACCACACATTAACTTTCGGGAAATCCCTTTGTGCCTCACGGCATTCATGGGGGTTTCCAGATCCCCATATGCGCACATTATGGCGATGCGATTAATAAGCAGACGATATTTAGAAAAGTACAAATATTTAGACCGGAAAATGAAATTATCTGAACTTAACCACACGCGCACACGATATTTACAAAAGTAAAGATACTCAAACCTGAAAAGGAAAATATATAAGTTATTCCATCCATAAATGCCATAAGCTTGTTTATATCTTCATTATTTTATGAGTTATTAAACATCAAAATGGGCCCGGGACTTTATAAACATCCTGTATTTTCCTTTTCCATCTAAATTTCAAGCTAATTACGTATGTCTGAATATGAATCAGTTATGATAACACTAGAAAATTCAGGCACGTAAAAAGAGGAATATGCGCTATAGATGGGAAAAATAACAGTTTACTTTATAAGTTATTTCTCCGTCTTTCTTCACATGCCTTTGTGGTTAGTGATCAGCCCGCTCAACGCGTAAACGAGAGGTCCGTGGTTCGATTCCCGGCGAAGGCATTGCTTGTTTTTCATTTCTCGTGCTTTCAAGTAAATCCCAATGTCTCTACAACTTAATACAGATACAACTAAGCTCAGCTCCCACTCTAATAGAATGTAAAATCTAAATTAATTTTTCCTTTGCGTCGAAATTTCAAACTAATTCCTTATGCCTCAGTTATGATAACAACGAGAAAACTAGAAAACTCAGACATGTAAAAAGAGGAATATGCGCCACAGCTAGGAAAAATCATTGTTTTTAATGTTCTTGAGATATTAAGTGTTCCTGTTCCACAGTTGGGAGAGTTTTTTCATCTAAATATTTTAAAAGTGATATGCCTTTCTTTCTGATGCAGTTAGAAATGACAGTTAAAGCGGCTGTATACAGTTACAGAGCAAACAAACACACAAGAGGCCCACTAGTCTTTCTTGTTCACTGACTTTCAATTGTGGCCATTTTGGCTGTTCTATGTTGTGTTTTCCGTTTGCTGTGCACATTCAAAATGTTTAAGACAATTAGTTCTCCCGCTGACTGTGAGATTCGTGCCGTGATTAAATTTTTGAACGCGAGGAATGTTAAACCGACCGAAATTTATCGTCAAGTGACAGAAGTTTACGGTTAATACGCGATAAGTGACGGAATGGTGAGAAAGTGGGTAAGAATGTTTAATGCAAGTCGAACAAATGTCCACGCCGAGACTCGGAGTGGTCGGCCTTCTGTTGTCACCGATGATTTGGTAAGGAAAGTTGATGAAGCAATTCACGAGAACAGACGCTTCACCATGACAACTCTTCCAGAGGCATTTCCACAAATTTCACGTACTGTTTTGTTCGAAAATGTGTCTGACCGCTTGAATTATCGCAAACTCTGTTCCCGATGGGTTCCAAAAATGCCCACTGATGTTCACAAAACAAAGCGACTTGGTAGTGCCCTGGCATTTCTCACGCGGTACAATGATGAGGGAGAAAGCGTTTTAAACCAAATTGTGACAGGTGATGAAAGTTGGGTGTGTCATTTCACACCAGAATCGAAAAAACAATCGATGGAGTGGAGACACACTCATTCTCCGAGAAAACAAAAGTTCAAAGTGACAATGTCATCACAAAAAATCATGTGCACTGTCTTCAGGGATAGGAAAGGCGTTTTGCTTACTGATTTCTTCCCAGAGGTGAAACCATTAATGCGGCACGATATTGTGAGACTTTAACAAAACTAAGGCGTGCCATTCAAAACAAACAAAGAGGAATGCTCAGTAAAAGAATTGTGTTGCTCCATGACAGCTGGTGTCACTCAATCGTTAATTCGACAGTTTCATTGGAGCAGTTCGATCACCCGCCGTACAGCCCGGACTTGGCGCCGTCCGACTATCACTTGTTCCTGCACATGAAGCGCGAGCTTGGTGGCAAGCGCTTTGGATCTCACGATGACACGAAAAATGCTGTGGAGTCGCGGTTATCGAAAGTGGCGGGAAGTGTTTTGACGATGGTATACAAAAACTGGTCACCCGCTATGACAAGTGTTTGATCATTGGCGGAAACTATGTTGAAAAATAGTTTAAGACATGTTTTTTCATGTAAAAATAAAATTGGATTCGAAAAAATTGTTTTACTATTTTTTTTTTTTTTCAAAACGATACTTAGTTTTCGAATACGCCTCGTACATTGTTGCAGTCATTAAAATTCAGAACTAAAATATAACACGTAAATCTAGTAAATTTAGATATACATAAAAAAGAGACAGAATGTAAAAATTTCTTTTAGGGAAATAATCCAGTCAGAAAGCTTTTAAATCAAATCTTTGTATATAACGTGTCAGCATATGTTATTAATTTGTTTCATGCAATTCAGGCATATTGGTCTTCAAAATACTTTCCATTTCAGGCTATTAAGGCTTCGATTTTTTTGCTTCATTTTCGCCGTCGATTCGGAGACTTTTGTATTATCATTAAACTTCTTGTTTATTTGACTTTTTCCTTCTAAAATAGATTCTTTTCCTCAAAACTTGGACTTTAAATTACATTTATTTTGATTTGCAATAGCTGCTTTTAATTTACAATATTTATTAGCAGTTTTGCATTTTCTTTGTTTCAAAATTTATTTAAATGTTTATTCAGCCACTGCGTTTAATTTACCTAATGCTCTTTTTAACTTATTTAAAGAATTCTTATTTAATACTGCTTATTTTTACAGCATTTTTTTTTCTTTTAAGAACACATCGGATCAGATTATATATTGATGGTTAATTAAAATTAAAAAAAATTATTTTTTAATTTATTGAATTTTAACATCTTTTAATTCATAATTTTAGTGCAATTAATTTAATTTCGCAATTTCTATTAGATATTTTCTTCAAATTATTTCAAGAACTTATAATTGCCCTGACATAATTCAGAAACGTGGCTCTGCTGAAAATTCATCAACTGCTCCTTTAAAAAAACCAAACATTTTCACGATTATGTTATTTTCAATGTTTTGGTTTTATTCCAGTTTTGATGCATGTACTTCTTGTTAGAATGTTTATCTTCCTTTTCTGATTTAATTATTATCTCTTGGTTGTAGTATATACAGGGTATTTCGAAACACATGGGCGAAAATTTAAGTTGTGATAGGAAATATCTAAACAATCAGTTTTCACAATACAATGTATGGTGGAAAGGAAGCGGTGAACCGCTACACAGCGCTGTAATGTAAAGCAAAAAGAGCGAGTTTTCTGACACATCATCATTTCCAGTATAGAAGGTATCTCGACGTACAGTAACCACGAAAAAGCGGATATGTATTTTATGTATGGTCTTGAGAATGGAAATGTTCTGGAAGCCAAAAGTAGCGTTTCCCGAGAAGACACTTGGCAGACAGAAAAATGTTCGAGCCAATGCGTCGGTGCCTCTATGAAACGGGATCGTATGTCACCGGCATGCATGACACAGGGCGTGGCAAGAATGTGCGGACGCCACAGGTTGTCGAGCACATTCTGCAAAGAGTGGAAGATCGTCCGGATATTAATTAGCACACGAGAGGTTTGCCTTGACGCAAATGCGTCCGATTTAATTGTTTAGCGAGTATTACGAACAAAGGATTACACCCCTACCATGTATAGATTGTGCAAGCCTTGATAATTGGGAGATTATGCACCATGTGTCAACTTTGCACTTTGGTTTTGAATCAGCTAGCAGTGCACATGTGTTATTCACGGAGGATTGCACCTTTACTCGTGAAGGCATTTCTAATACGCATCTTTATCACCCCATAAATTTTTGCCCATGACTTTCGAAACACCCTGTACATATTGTTACAAATTTCATATTTATTTAGCTATTTATTTATAATTGTAATTAAAATTGTTTTATTTTCCCGTGCAACGCAGACGATTTAGCTACGTCGGAAAAGTAAAAATAAAAAAGCGAGTGCATTTAATATTTAATAAATAAATATCTCGTAATTGCTGTTGCCATCCATAAAAATCGAGAAAATAGGTTTTACCAGAATGTTCTAGTGAATAATTAAAAACCCTACAAAAGCCGAATTAAAACACCTCAGCTCAGTTGTAGCTGTTTTTAAGCGAACTGTTTGTTTACTTAATGCTGTTATTGATTGTAGCGAATTCGCCGTGAGATAGAATTAGTTTCTCTGTTTTTGAATTGAGTTCTGTTTAACGTTTGAGATATTGTGATATTGTACGAATATCTCTGAGGAAATATTTAAACATCTTGTTTTATTTCTTGTGAAAAGAATAAATTTTGTTAACTTTTTAACGACCTGTACATTTAATCTATTACGAACCCATACGCACGAAACAATGTATTAGGATTCATATACACATTTCAATACTAATCTTTGTTTGTTATACTAACTAAACTGTACCTTTAAATTACAGAATGGTACTTCGCTTTATGGCATCTTTCAAGAAATAATCGGTATGTTATGAAATAAGATAATTTAGTTAAGTGTTATCTATCCTCAGAGCTTTAAACAAAGAACAGACATCCGTTGGTTCAGCCAAGATTTCTATTCTTGCAACTTCCAGCCTTTCCTCCTGGTTACGTAGCTGCTGTTTGTATATTCTCAGCTTCATCATTGCAAAGCTGTTGACCATCATAAGCGCCTGAGTTAAGCTCTATCTTGCTCGCCTCTGGAAAACAGTCTTGAGAATATTAACCTATCATTATATTCCCAGTCTCTAATACCCGGGATCATTCTCCTAAGATATGCGCTTCCTTCGTGGCAGATCAATACCCTTCTCCTTCGAGAATGAGCCAGAAAGTGAAAGGCTCATTCTGAATAGCATCTTCCTTGGCTTTTATTAACGCATGTTAATGACCCAGCAGGTAACACGTTAAAGAATAACAATATAAATGAGCAGCTTGTATTAATTAATTATAATATTATAAAGTTCTTGATGCTATGTAATTCAATTATTCATAAAAAAACAATTAAAGAAGCTTCTTCTTATCTAAATCACAAAAGGAATAAAAATGTTCCCATGCGCTTTGATACACTAACAGATCGAAATTTTATAGATCAGCTAAGAATTATTGGATACCCGAAGCATCTTCTTACAATTGTAAGAGTTAACAGCTTTTGATACAGAAATGATAGCAATGTACAGTAAATTGTTTCTAAAAATTGTATATATATATATATGTTTATAGTTTATGCTAACCAAACGAATTCCTGGCACGATTTCAATTCTCCAATGTACGAGCTTCATTTCTTAAGGTACACTCATGTCCATAAATTAAGGATAATGCAAAATCAGGCAAAGGAAGAGTTCGAAGAAAAATAAATTTGACTTATTTGTAAAGCTTATTTATTAAATAAAAGGTAAAGAGCAAAAAAAGATGCTATATGTTTTATATTATTAAACAAATTAGCGGTTTTTCTCCCCGGAGCAAATTACAAAAAAAAAACCTATTTACAAAAAACCAATATTACATGGTTGGTATGATTGTTAATACATTGTATGTCTCCCAGACGATGCAATACAGTCCGTACAACGCCCAGGCATGCTGAATATCAAATCATCGATCTGATCTTGGGGGATATTACACCACTCAAAAAGCAATGCTCTCCGAAGTTTCGGTCGACATGTAGGAGGAGGTTGACGGGCTGCAACTCGTCGGCCAAGCGTGTCCCACACGTGCTCTACTGGATTCCAGTCCGGTGAGAATGATGGGCAGTCCATACGGGCGATATCCTCCGATTGAAGGCATTCGCTTACGATGTTTGCACGGTGAGGACGGGCGTTGTCATCCATAAACACAAAATGTGAGCCCACGGCGCCCCGAAACAAACGTACATGTTGTTCCAGAATGACGTCCCGATAGATTTGGCTTGCTATGGTTCCAATTTGAACATGCAGGTCAGTTCTGGAACCCAGAATAATTCCATCCCAAACGAGAACTCCTGCACCACCGTAACGGTGTCGTTCAATGATGTTTTCTTGGTGGTAGCGGGTACCTGGAGCTCCATACGAAAGTCCGGCGAGAATCAGACTGCAAGCTAAACCTGCACTCGTCGGAAAACATCACACAAGCCCACTGTTGCGGTGTCCACAATGCATGCCTCTCTACTCCAGGCTAACCGCAGGCGACAGTGAGTTGCAGTAAGTGGAACGCATCTGACAGGTCTACGAGCATATAGACCAATCTGCACTAAGCGTCTGTACACGGTTTGTCGTTCCAGTGACCGAAGAGAGCCGACGAGACAGGTCTGAGTCTGTGCTCGCCTGTTTCTTTTGCCAGTAACTGCCAAATACCGTTGCTCATTCGGCGTTGTAACTCTGAGGCGGCTTGTGCTGTAAGGTCTACTCACATTACCATCATCTTGGAATCGTTGCCAAAGCCCGGAGATGACACTCTGGGCAATTCCAAGTTCGTCTGATTCTTCCAGTTGGGTACGCCCACATAACAGACGGCCGATAATTCTACCACGTAAAAAATCATCCAAATGCGTCCTTTGTGTCATAACTATTCGGTTATTGCACGGAAATGCTTCTAAAGCGCCTGCGAACAATTTTACTTCTTTGCCTGTATTCCTTATATATCACTCTCTTACACTCTCGTCATTGTGACGTACCATCGGTGTCATCTGGTTACTTCCTGAAATTTGCATATGATTGTTGAAGATGTGTGTAGTGATTTTACAGGTGATATATTTATTTTAGAGTTCTATTTCCGCGTGACTCCGAATTAACCTTAATTTATGGACATGAGTGTATGTTCTGCAATACAAACCGAATAAAAATAAAAAAAACGAATAAATAAAAAAAATCTGAAAGGTTTCAGATTTTAAATTACGTCCGAAGGGGCGTTTTTTAACATTCTGTGTGTTACCTTTATTTATGAAATATCATGTGTTTCTCACTTAAACCATAAAATTCAGCTCAACAGCAATATCGCAAAATAATTTAAAATTGAGCAGATCTTTAGAATTTCCGATACACAGTCTCGCGCGTTGGACATAATAATTTTTTCTCTGTACAACGTTGTCATTGCTCGCTTTGAAATTCTTGAGCTTGTTAATCAAAAATTCGTCAAAGTTCTACAAAATATGAAATCGGTAATAAAACAAATTCCAAATTTCAAATTTGGGCTTCCAAATTCCCTTATTCGCAGATTACGTCATTCAAAATTCTATGGCTCTACATATCGTTGTTTTATCACAATGCGAGAAACATACATACATTTATGCAGATTCTTTATTATTTAATTTCTTCAAATAAATTACAGGGCGACAACTTTTGGTGGCAACAGTCTGAAAAGTGAAACGGATATTCAAAGTGATTCGACGCAAAATCTCAAAACGAAAACAATAGTCCTTCAGGAACAACCTTGGTGGACTATTGTTTTCGTTTTGCCTCTTTGGACTAAAAATCTGAAAGGTTTCAGGTTTTTAACCAAATTAAGTTTCATCAGATTTTTCTTTTTTTTTTCAGATTTAATTTTAACGGTCGTTTAGAACGGTTTCTTAAGATTTTTAAGCTCTTGCTGAGCTCGCAGTCTACCAGTCTGTTATTACACTGAACTAATTAATAAAGCTCAACTAATTACTATTACTAAACAACCCCCTTTTTTGCCTTTTTAGCTTTATTTATTAAACACAATTTTCTTCGCCCTTACGCCATATACATGCAAGAGCAAAATTACAAAAGTTTTAAAAGCGGCACAGTAGTATACGTTTAGAATTCCCGATGCAGCCTTAACTGTTATCATACATTTTTCTGTCTGTTTTCAGTCTTTCCTCAGTTCATGATATTCAGTTTTCTTATACACGTATATACTGTTAATAACAGTTATGCACGTATATAACTGTTATACAATGATAAATATTATATAGAGAGCTCTTTCACAAATACGTGAAACATCGACGTCAAAAGAAAAACTGTTATAAAGTAATCACAGTACGCAAAGGCATTTTATAAACACTTTAAAAAATTCTAAAACAAGCAGTAAGGTATTTTTTGAATCCATCTTTCCAGCTACGTTTTAATAAAAGTCTGTGCTAGTAAATGAATGATACAATATATCAAACGTAGTTAATTTCATTAGGAAAGCAATTTCAAGACGATAAAGGTATTCAGATACTATGAAATGAATTATAAAAGCTCATGAAAATTTTAAGATATTTCAAGATTGAAAATAACACTTGAAATTGGACTGTAAATAAAATTGCTAGTGAAGCGCTTTGGATAATACGTGTAAAGGTGCCTGTGTAGTAAATGGTATTAGAGTTGTAGATTCATCAGATTATTCTGAAGCAGGAGAGGTAAAAAATGTACACTGTCCCCGCCGGGACGCGAACTCTGGACCTCTCGAATCCGCGTCGAGTATGCTTCCAATTACACCCGAAGGCACGAGGAAAGGAGGAAAAAAATCCCTTGTACACCCCACTTTTAAAGGGCTACTGGGGATGAGGGGACCTATTCAACAAATCCTGGTGGTGAAGAATTACCGTCCACCCCCTTTTAGTCCAAGCCCCACTTGTGAAATCATTAGGTTATTTTGAAGCAGGACAGTTGAAAAATGCGCAGTGCCCTTACCGGGACTCGAACCGTCATCCTCTCGAATACGCACCGAGTATGCTTTCAATTACACCACAAAGGATGCGAAAAGGAGGGAGAAAGTACCTTAAAAATAAAGCATAAATAATATAAGCGTACTGAAAACGAATACATAGAAGTAGTAAACTTTCAGTAATATAGCAGTCATTCATGTTCGGATGTGGAAGATACAATACAGGTTACATTATTCAATATGGTAAACTCACAAGGGGTATCTATCTAAAAGATTAGATGCCTTAGTGGAGGGCTTTGCAAAGGAACCTGGATGGCATTCACGGTAAACAAGGAGTAAACCGTGAAAACCAAATATGCAGCTAGTCCCTTTCGCTTGGGGTCGAACGCGGGCAGAACTCCCAGCACTCAGCAGTCCTGGTGGTGGTGGCAGTGCTAGTGGTGCCATTTGGTGACTGGTGGGGGCCATACAGTATAGGTACATTTCTGTTTATGAAGCATTTAATATATTTCTCCAGAAATTATATCCTAAGAACGAATAGATTCATTTGTCACTTTGGTTTGAAGTTTATAAAACGGAAAACAGTGTATAGAGTCATTAGGTTTTTTTTAAATGCTCAAGAAGTGAAAAATAAACAATGCCATCGTCGGGACTCGAACCTGCACCTCTTGAATACGCGCCGAGTGTGCTACCGTTACACCACAAATGCATGCAGAAAGGAGAGAGAAAATACCTTTTAACTGAAACATAAAATCCAATTCATTTCCAATGCGATCCAGTGATATTCTGGATTTACATCAAAAGCCTGAATGTCAAGATTTTAAAATACTGATATTGAAAATTAGGCTTCACTTGAGCGTGTAAGATGAAATTTAAGGAGATTTTAATTGGAGGTAATCCATTTAGCCTGTCAAATTTTCAAAGTTCTGTGGCATTTATGATAACTAATTAATTACTGGTCTTACTTAAGTCAGGGTAAACTTATAATGTAACGGCTTAAGATGTAAAATCGAATTTCATTATATAATACCTCTAAAACTGTATTACTTTGAGCCAAACATCTCAAAACTAGAAGCCAACAAGTATTCGGAGACATTAATTTGAAGCATTAAAAATTAATACATTTAACAAACTTTAATCAAATAATTTTCAGAGTACGCAAAAGTTTCATCAAGTTGGAAAACGGGGAAAAAATGTTAACCAAAAATTTCAAATTGCAATCTAGCATTTCAAGTGAGAATTCTTAAACATTCTTAAACATTTATTAAAACCTTTTAAATGTTTAGGATTATAAAAACTTAAATAAATAAATTTATTTAAGTTTAATTAATTAATTAAATT
>KK114676.1:63624-79203 GCA_000611955.2 Stegodyphus mimosarum
TACAAATAATTTTTTTTAATTGTTATGCTATATTTAGGCAAAAAACAACTTTCATTAATTGCAATAAAGCTACACGTATTTATAAAAATTATCAGTTGCATGTCCTATAAATTAACTGTAATTTACATCAGTTAGTGTAACTGTAATTTACATCAGTCAGTTAACTGTAATTTACATCAGTCAGTTATTTAAATAATAAAAATTTAAATCATTTAGGAACGCATTTATTTCTCTTAAATATTTGATTTAGAAATTCATAATAAAACAATAAAATTTGAAAAATAAATTAAAGATCGTAAGCTTCGCTGAAAGACAGTACTCTGAGATGGAGCGTGGAAGATAAAATATAATGTCATTGTCTTTCATTCAGTGGCAACACTTACTAAAATAGTTATAAACTATCCGATATTTTGTAAATGGCAATTTAAAAAGTAGGAATCAGAACATAAATGAAGTTACATTTGATTTGAAAATGAAATTTCTGTTCCTTTTTACTTCCTTGTACGAAGTAGAGGAAGTATTGCAATCGCAGGTGTTATATTTTAACGAAAATATCCATTTCGACGGCTATAGTTCGATCGCCTCATCCGCGTAAACACGCATGCGCCATTCGGACCGAATTATTCTGAAAATAGGGTGGAAAGGATGGGGACTTACATTCCCTCCATTCTCTCTTTCCGGAAGAAGAGAAAGCTTTTACTTCGCAGCAAGTAATAACGCCCCTTTTGGATGAGTCTATGTGTTTTGGCAGAATGCCAACCAGGGTTGCGTTTGAGACGGTCGAACTACATCAAAAGTCGACTGAACCATGTTTTTGCGTGGCATCTGTACGTGAGGACAGAATAAAGGACAAAAATGATTAAAAATGGATTTAGAACAGTTTTTTTTTCGTGACGTATGTACGTAAGTACGAATGTATGTATGTATCTTGCATAACTGAAAAACGAGTAGCCTCAAAACGTTGAAATTTTGTATATAGAGCTGCCGTAACATGTAGTTGTGCACCTCCCTGTTTGGTTGCATTCGGTCGAATTAACTGTACATAGTAATTTTTCTGAAGCATAGAAGAGGAATCAGCCTGCAGTCGTCATGACCGAGGATGGATATTTTAATGCACACTTAACACAGATACTCTTTCGATAGTCTATAAGGTATATCTCCCACATTCTTAGCATGCCTTCGTGGTGTAGTGGTCTGCATACTCGACGCGTAACCGAGAGGTCCGTGGTTCGATTCCCGGCGAAGGCGTTGCTCATTTTCCATGTCTCCTGCTTCGTAATAACCTAATGTCTCTACAGTGGCGCCCGAACTAAAAGGGTTGTGGATGATGACACTCCACACCCAGGATTTGGCGACTAGGTCCCCTAAAACCTTAGTCGCCCTTTAAAAAGGGGAGTATATAAGGTATATCTCCCACATTCTTAGCGTGCCTTCGTGGTCTAATGGTCAGCACACTGAGCCGGTATTTCCTAGGTCCGTGGTTCGATCCCCGGCGAAGGCAATGCATATTTTTTATCTCTCCTGCTTGTAATTAACCTAATGTCTCTACAAGTCGAGTGGAAAGATGGAAGGTTGACACAATCCAAGTTCAGCTAATTACCATTTTTATTTCTACGCACATTAGACTCATTCTTTGTAGACAATATACTTTTCGATCATTAACAATTACAGTAATTTCTCATATACACAGGTTAACGGCGGCGACATCCCTTTAGACGGGGAAGCAGAGCAGGGGGATACATTAGCAGTGGCGGAAGCTAGAAAAAAATTAGAATGACGTAATTAGCTCGCCAGGATATTTATACCAGGGTAGGTGCGATTCTACAGACAAGCTAGGATTGGTTAATATTAGTTTTAATTGCCCTTTTCAAGCAGTGTTACATAGCATAGAAAAACCTCGAGTTTGGAACAGCACCAAAGCTAGAATGTTAATTTTGAGATCACCAATTATTTTTCAAAAGCACCTATCATATTTTGTTATACCTGAAATATATATATATGTATATACCCACTCTGTTACTTAGCTCCGTGAGCGCAGTTTCTTTTCATTCTTATATGTTGGTAAATTCTGCATTTTTTGCTTTACAAATGATTGAATTATGTTGCGCTTTACCTTCCAAGTAAAGGATTTTATGCCAATAGTTAACCTGCATGCAACAGTTGTAGAATTATCAACAATTTAAAAATTGTTTAAGTTTCATTTTTTCACAATACAATGGCAGTCATATTTGTTTTCATTGGGAACTTAGCAGAATAGTGATGCACCTTCACTGTCTTTTTGCCGAGTGGGAGGAAAAGTAAACTTTTAGTTTTGTGCACCGAAAAATCTGTTTCCTTCCCCGCTGACCGAATTGCTTCTTTTTGCGTTGCTGTTAATTTCGTTTTGGAATTTTGCGTCTATTCACTTCTGAAATTGCTGAAAATAAAATGATGATGTGATCTCCGGCAGTCGTGCGTTTGCGATCGTTCTGATAGCTCTTTCCCGGCAGACCTTGCGATAAATGTTTATGTAAACAAATATTTAGAATTCGGAATATAAGGGATATTTTTACAAACTAGTTAGTTTATTCTCTATTCCTGTTTCTCCAGTTGCCTGATTAATTACACTTGGAATATATTTCGGTCTAATACGATTACGTATAAGATAACGTGTGAATAAAATAAGAAAAATTTCGACAACATGGTCTTCATGCGAGTATCATGTTTTTTCTTTAGTGTGATATAATATTAGTTTTTTCTTTGCGTGATATTGCTGTTGAATTTATTTTTATGGTTTAAGTTCGAAGAACATGATATTTAAAAAAAATAAAATTAACACACAAAACGTTAAAAAAAGTCCATTTGGGCGTAATATAAAATCTGAAAACTTTCAGGTTTTTTTCTTTTTATATTTTTCAGTTTGTAATAAAGATATTCCGAGGTTTTATGTATTTTTGCCTTGTCGCAAAGTGAGAACAGAATTAATAGAATGAGAAATATATCTGCAATGAAATTAGAGGAACTAAGTTTAAATGAAGTGCAGCAAAAATGGGTAGAACTTTACAAATGAATATAACTGTACGTCACAAACATTAAATTATACCTTACTAAACATTATTTTTTCAAATTTCCCACCTTTTCTGAAGATAAAATTACTCTGAAATCTAGAAATGAGTGTTAAAAAACGTGTTCTTCTAAATTTTAAAAAAGTATATTTCATTTCTTATCTAAACAGAGAACATATTTTTTATTCAATATAAATGTAAGTTTCTGAACTCATTTGCCATTTCACGTATTCTCTGTTTGTGCTTATTTTCTTCTCTTATATTTGATGGCAACAGTAATTGTCAATATGCTCATCGGCGTTCAAGTTAGCCACGGTTGACATCCACTCAAATAAATAAAGTGAACTGATGCAATGAATAGTGAAAGTAATTTTAATTTCTCTCAAATGACATTTTCAGTACTCCAAACTCTCTCGAATCTTTTACACTTTCTGTAGACTTCATTCAATGGAATATTCGCAACTTTCTTTCATGGTACTTTTTCAGTTAGAACTTTGGTGAACGGACAAATTACCAGTCACAATTCTTTTTCCTAAACGTCCAAAGGTACTAGCCGTCCCAATACTTTTTTCAATCCGGGACTTTTGTTGATTGTTAGCCCTTCAGTCGATGGTATAGATCTGGTTATTTGCAGAATTCGATCATTTCGTCGCTGATTGAGAGATCAGGTTTTTCGCAAAGGGAAATCCGGTTACAGTGAACGTGAACCTCGTTTCCGATTTTAAACCATTTCTTCTCGGAAGAAGTGAGTATGCAACGCTATTGAAGGAGAAGAAAAGAAACCGAATGACCAGCAAATGTGCAAGCCTGATTTTATTTTCGTTCAGAAAATTGTTTTCGCTGTAAATGTATTGCCGAGAAAATGTCATTTAAAGAAAAAATACTGGAGATTACGTGGTCAAAAATAGCACAAAAAAGCCATACAATTCTTGAAAAGTATTTGAACCTTCGCAGAGAAATTTCTCAAATTTCTCAGTCATCGAGTAGAACGAATTTATGTGATATTCGCTGGTGAATGTTCTGCACAAGATAAAAATATCATTTCGTATTTAGTAAAACTGCAGCATAAAACTTTGAGTAGATTTATTTTTTTCAGTCACTTAGTTAAGTAAGTTGTTGTCTCATTTCAAATCTTGGTTTTTCTGAATTATCACATCCAAAAGTTATAAGGTATTTCTCCAGCCTTCTTGAAATGCCTTCGTGGTGTAGTGATCAGCAAGCTCGGTGCATGTTAGAGAGGTCCGTGGTTGGAGTCCCGGCGAGAGCACTGCTCATTTTTCATGTCTCCTGCTTCCAAATAACCTAATCACTCTACAATGTGTGCAAATTAATTTGGAAATAAGAAATAAATATGAGGTTAGAACATAACTTGGTGGAGTTATTGATTGGAATATAATAATTTAATAGGTGTTAGTCTAGATTTTGAGCAGTTACCATCGCATTCGCCTAAATATCATGCGTCATTGTGTGTGAAGAGTTGAATTTAAAACGAGTAGAATGCTACTGCCAGCATTTTCTATGAGCGATATTTATCTAAATTTTTGTGAGTTATAGCGGATGAGGTTAAATCTCATCAACTGTAACTCACAAAAATTTAGTTAATATCACTCATAGATATTAGTTATACTACATATGAGTTTCGTGAATTTGTGAGTGATATTAAGTAAATCTATGAGTGATTAGTATCACTCGTGGATTAAGTTCATATCACTCAAGAGATTCATAAAAATATTACAGTTCGCTATTGCCGGCTTTCAATGACTTGTATCTCAATTTAGAATATAATTAGTACACCGTAACTAGAATATACGACTTTCAAATTCATTAGTATAGAAGACGGAAATCTGCCGTTCCCGGATTCAGTCAGAGTGCAGATTACCCATACTAACTGAGTATAAATAGAAGAGTTGTGATTTAAAAGTCTCGATATTGCTACCATTTTAGTTACGATATCTTCGCAAGGAAGGAATCGGGATTTTAGCAAATTAGTACATTCGATCTTCTTCCTGCAGTAGTCGTTACCACAGTTATCGGTTATGGTTTTGGGAAAACAAATGGTACTGATGTACCAATCTTAATGTGACAAGTTATACAACGATACAGCCCTTGTAAAAATTTACAACGAGCATTATGACTGAAAGAGAAATTACGAAAACTAGCGTTATGACTTTTCCACTAACTTCAAAATTCTGTGTAATGTTATAGGAATGTTCAAGAATGAAAAATCTACAGTCAACACAGTTAGGAACTTGAAACATCGCACCCATACACAATTAGGAACACAAAATGCTACAGAAAAGTCATCATTGATAATTGGGAAGTTTACCTTGTAAAGAATTATCACATCCTTTCTTACGTTTCTCTGCTATATGTAAGCAGTTAGCTCTTTATCTAGCAAAAGGCATTAGATAATAGTGATTACTATTAGATACTGTTAGATAATAGTGATGTTCGGAATTCCGGAACTACTGAACTCACAGTTGAAAACTGATAAACTTGACTCACACTTTTAAGACATTCCTCTGAGTTCCAATGGCGATAAAAGGAAAATTTGAAGATACCGATGATGATTTTCCACAAATAATTTCGTTTCAAAAGATTTCCAGTATTACAGAATCATGAGTCAGCCAGACATCATTTTTTGATTTCGAGATGAACATTTTGGAAACCTTAAAGATTTAGAGTATATTTCAGCAACCAAGAAAAATATTCTTCTAATAAAACATGTAAAAGATTTTATTGTTATCGTTTAGGTAAACAAATTTTGTCCGTTCTAAATTATGTAATTTATCTTCTTACATCTTTTCTTCATAATTGTAAATGAATAATATTTTCCCCCAAATTCGAAAATCTATTTCTTGAAAAATGTTAATCAGGAACCCTTTAAATAGCACTTATTTTTACAGGAAGGCGCAATTTGAGTTGCAAACCCTCCAAAATGCACGTACGCATGTGTGGATAACTTACATCCATGGAGAGCTAGGTTTCAGGAGAATGATTTACCATGAACCAATGACTAGAATAATAATATTTTGCAGCGGTAGAAGTCTTAATCAGCGACGAAGTACGACTGCACTTCGGTGGAGGTTCTCAAGTCAACTGATTTCTCGTTTCGAATATTTGACTTAAAATACCCCTTCCCAGGTTTCTAAAATTCGGACTGATCCTTTAGGGTCATTTGAAAGAAAAAGTCTCTGCAAAGATTTGCATTCACCTTAAATGACATGTTGTTTCGCAGAACATGTCGAGACATATCATGGAAATTTTCATCTGTCACCTAGAAAGTCCAAGATAGGAGATATTTGGAGGACTTTTCAAGACTGACGCATGTCTGTTACTGGCCGTATTACTCAATGTAATAAAAGCTTATGTGTATACTGTTACATAGCTGTTATGTATATACTTCCTTTGTTTTCGCTATCAACAGAACAGCTGGCCCACTGGGTTAGGTGCTCTTCGACCTGTTGGATCCCGTCGATGGAATTAAAAAAAAGACTTTAGTGCTTTGTCCTCCGAGAACTCATTTGAGTTGTTTTATTAGAAGAATATTCTTTCTTGGTTGCTGAAATATACTCTAAATCTTTAAGGTTTCCAAAATGTTCATCTCGGAGGACAATTTGAGGCGCAATTTGAGTTGCAAATCCTGCAAAATGCACGCACGCATGTGTGGATTTTCGCACGGTAAATTCTGTGTAATATTATAGGAATGTTTAAGAATGAAAAATCTACCGCCAACGCAGTTAGTACAAAATCGTGTACTGTTTGAGTCAGAACAGGGAGCTTACTCAAAGCTATGTTCGTGCGTGTGTAGAAAATAAAACAAAGATGAGAAGGGTTAAATTTACCCTTTATTCTCACAGCGTACAAGTGCTCCTGCATTTCGGGATACAAAGAACTAGAACGTTGGTCCAGAACAGCATACACATAAGCGTTTAATACATTGAACAATACGGCCAGTAACAGACACGAGTCAGTCTTGAAAAGTCCTCCAAATATCTTCCATTTAGAGCTTAGTGTTGTGTGCTTCGGGAATTGATCACGCTAAACAAGGAACGTTGAAGTTATGACCAGACCATGGAAAGAAGGTGCACGGGACTGGTGAGGCTACGGGGAACACTTTTGACTACTAAGGTAATGTTAGGCATACAAATATATTAAGTATGTTATGTGTATACTGTTACTTATTTTATCAGGACTGCTGTTCCTTCTGGTTGATTTTACAAACATAACTGGAGTCCTGAGTCAGAACAGGAAGCTTACTCAAAGCTATGTTCCTGCGTTTGCAGGAAATAAAACAAAGATAAGGAGGGTTAAATTTACCCTTTATTCTCACTGCGTACAGGTGCTCCTGCACTTCGGGATACAAAGAACTAGGACGTTGGTCTAGAACGTAGAAAATAAGAAAATAAACTAACTTAACTAAATAAGAACTAAGATGCTTTACAGAGACATAACGCGAAGATTGGCCCTTTAATACTACGTATGTAGTGAGCAGAATGTAAAAACTACAATACATCTTCAACTATCAGCGAGAACTAAGTTTTGGCCTTAAAGGTCGACAACAAAAATTACACGCGTGGTAAAGCCCGTTAGAAATTCTCTCTTTCACTAACGCTCTTGGCTAAAAGCCATGTCCTAAATACGTTTACAGTTTGCAACCTCATTTGCATACACTAAATCTATTCGCGCTTATACTGGCCGAAAATGGAAAGTAACAGAAGATAGTAAAGGTTTAAAATAAAATAAACGTTGGTAAAACTTAAAATGCTTACAATGTGTATGCACTACACCTAACTACATAAAATAAATAAAAGCACTATAGTTGTTTAAAATTTATATGTAAGGTTGTAAGGTTTTAGTTTAAATTAACAAAGTTTTATTTTAATTTTTCCTTTCCTATGATTTCTTATTTCAACTTCCCGTTAGAATGAGCGCGCGTTTCAGCTTTATGCTAATTTGAAGTGGAGCCAAGTTTATATTTAAACGGTAGCGAGGAACTACTCAGTGTGAGAGAGCTTTTAGTCTCAGATCACTGCGACTCTGTTCGACGTTCGCCTGACTAGTTAGTATTTAAATTCTAAACCTTAGCGCTGTTACTCTATTACTTATTGAAGTAAATCTAAGTGCGTCAGTATTAGTTAAATCTTGCTACGCACCATTTAGCATAGAGGCCAACCTCGCGTTTATAGCTCTGTGAGCAACGACTACTTAAATTTCTACTTAACTTTAGTTTAAATTATTTGATTGTTCAGTTTAGACCCAAGTGCGGTCATTATTTTCTGTATGCCTCCCGAGTTGGGAAGTGGCTGTACATAATTGTGATTTAATGAAAGAGGATTTTAAATCCTTCTTACGTGATGTTATTCTGTAAGGTTTTAGTTAAACTAACAAAGTTTTATTTTAATTTAAATCTTTCTATCCCTTCTCATTTTCAACTTCCTGTTAGAAGAAGCGCTCGTTTCAGCTTTATGCTAATTTGAAGTAGAGCCAAGTTCTATTTAAACGAAAGGTAGAAACCTTTCAGAGTGAGAGAGCTTTTAGTCTCAGACCACGATCATTCTATTCGACGTTCGCCTGACTAGCTAGCAGTTAAATTCTAAGCCATAGCGCTTTACGTGATTGCTTATTGAAATAAATTTAAGTGCGTCAGTATTAGTAAATCTTGCTACGCACCATTTAGTTAGAGGCCAACCTCGCGTTTTAAGCTCTGTGAGCAACTAGTATTTAATTTCTATTTAGCTTTAGTTTTAAATTTATCTGATTGTTCATTTTAGACCCAAGTGTGGTCTTTTACTTTCTGTATCCCTCCCGAGTTGGGAAGTGGTTTGTAAATAATAATGATTTAATAAAAGAGGATTTTAAATCCCTTTCAAGTGCAGTTATTCTACCACTGAATTACAGCCTTCTACCACAGAACATAGCTGCATTCAGCTCCCTGTTCCAGATCAGGACTTAAGGAGTTCACGAAGATGTTTGCCAAGAATATGCACCGAACTCTCAGTTCTGACAATTCTACCACTTAATCACAGTATTCTACCACAGAACATAGCTGCATTCAGCTCCCTGTTCAAGATCAGGACTTAGTTTACTTCACGAATATGTTCGCCAAGAGTATGCGAAGAACATTCAGTCCTGACAAGGTATGCGCAACCGCGTAGTTTAATAACCGCAAATGCACAAACATTTAAACTGTATTTTAGTCACTTTAGACTAAATTAAACTTTATTAAGTAATGAAAGAAATAATAAGTATGTTTTGCTGTGTGAGTGTTAGAAATAAGACTTCATTTATTATCTGCGTACAAAGATGAAATTATTCATGCGTACACAAGTTTAAAGGTATTCCCCAGTTACATACCGCCAAAACTTTAGTTACACTGCCTGACAAGAAGATGAGTTAAAATGCCACATTTCTCCTGTATTCGTGCACAGAAAGTATGCGGAATAAAACATATTATTCCGATCGGTTTGTTCAATTTATTCGGCTGCAGAAAATCATCACGGGCGCCAAGAAACCGTCGTCACCAGCGGAAACGTAGAGGGGTGAGGAAATAAAACTCATCCGGACCATCTGTTACTGTAGTTTGCTTGATTATCCTTTTGCCAGGAAGTAAGAAGAGATTTGGGAAAAAAGTTTCTAAATATTATGTTATGACAAGAGAATATTGCTGCACCTCCCGCTCTCACGTCCATCTGTCTTAAATTCTGCATTGAGAGGCTCAGATCTTCATAATTTTATTTTTTTATAAATATTTTACCTTAAATATGCAGCCAAAGTATCAGAATTAAATGCAGTAAATATGTGCATAATTTTAAGGAATGTTTGTAGGGTAGTAATCTTAAAGAATGGATGAATTGTTAGTTTATTTGACATTAAAATAGCGTGTAATACATGCTGTTATTCATTTTAAACTTTATCACACATAAAATAGCAAAGACTGGGGTTCAAAATAGCCAGAGCGTTGACTTGTAAAATATGTCCTATTATTATTTTGGAATGAGATTATTTTTCGAAATCGACCATTATTAACAGTCATATCTTTCCATTTCTTGAGTGTGATTTTGATAAGCGAGGGTTGTTATTTACATTTCTGACCTAATAATCAAAAAAATAGATGTTTTGATCGAAATTGGTTTTATTGTTTTTCAAAGTATACTCCATACATTTTTGCATGCGTTTGAACCAATTTTCGAAGCACTTTTTCCACTCCGATTGAGTTAACTCCAAAACATGCATTTTGGATGCATCAACCGCTTCTTCGGACGTCGCAAATCGCTGACCACTTAGTTTATTTTTGATGTGCGGGATGACTCATCAATTCGGTATTTTGGTCTGCCAAAAATTCCTTTGTTTGAACCGATGTGTGAGAGCTCACATTGTCATGACGAAGAATGATTCGCCTCTTCTTCTGCTTTTTCAATTAATTCGTGCAAACAAATGGTCGTGGACAATTCGAAATTGACCGTCCTGCGTTGCTTTTGTCCATGTGACCAGTATTGCTAAAGGTAACCATGTGCTTGTAACCTTGCTAGTAACCATGTGCTTCTTTCGGGAACAACTTTTGTTGGATTTGGTTCCTCTTGGAAGACCCATACAGTCCATTGCTGTTTTGTTTCAAGCTCATCTCTACAGATCTATAATTCTTCACCTGTGTAGATGTCATACACAACTTGCGATGCACCGTGAATATATTTTTTCACCCGTGTAGGTGAAGAATCACAGATCTGTAGAGATGGAAGCAGGCGAGGTGAAAAACGAGCAATGCCTCGCCGGGACTGGTGCCAGGACTTCTGGAATACCAGTCGAAGGTGTCACCGTTATACCCCTAAAGAAAGGAGAGAGAAAATACCTTAAGGTTTTACAAATTTTGCTTAATCTGACAAGAAGGGTGGGAATTAAATTATCCACTTTTCACCTTTATATCATATCTTACCACAATTTATTGCCTTAAATCTACAGGAAGCCAAAACGACGTATCTGTATTTAACTACGCTTCTCTTATTTATGTACTATTGCTCTCGATTACAGAGGCTGTTCGCACACTTTTTAGACGATTTTGGTAAGCGGTAATAAAAAATCGTTCGCTGTAAAAGAAGTAATTGCAATTATACTATGTTTTTAAAAGACAAAATTATCGTCTGTGGCTTGAAAGTTTTGTTTTTATTCAAAATGGCGAATTTAACAAAGCAGTCGTTCGAAGGCTACATTGACGCTCTTTCCGAAGAGAAATATGTATACTCCCTTATCCAAAAATGATGTGAGAGTCATGGTTTTGTGATATCCAAAGCGTCGATAGATAATATCATCGACAAGAAAGGAAACAAATGTCCAATTGGAGCCTCAAGGGGGACAAAAATTCCAAACGAGTATCCGAGGAAAAAACGGACATCTTCGACTATCGCAAAGGTACGTTGTTTAATGATAAAAGAAAATCCCCCTAGTCAAAGGACAGTTGCAAAATCTTTAAATGCTCGGTGTCCACTGTAAACAAAATGATAAACGTTCATTTAAATCTTAAGAAAGCGAAAAAACGCAATGTGCGTCGTCTTCTTCCAAAGCATATCGCTCGACGCAGGACACGCTGCAGAATTCTATACAGGAAACACTTATCCAAAGAAAAATGGAAAACAGTTGTCACAATAGATGAAGCATGGGTGTATTTAAATGATTGTAACAAAAAAGAGCCATTTATTATCATAAAAGGAAAGAAAAATTTTAAGTACCTGGTTCAAAGAATCCAAAGAAAGTTTTCCTATGGGATTCATGATTGTTGCTGGTTTTTCTTAAAATGGCAAGTTAAAAATAAAGAGCGTGCAAAGTAATGTCAAGATTAACTCCAAATACTATCGGGAACATATTTTATCGCCAATGTTTCTGAATGAAATACCATCGCTTTACCCAGAGTGCCATCCATCTGTGAGACTCCATCGGGACAAAGCTAGCAGTCACACATCAAAATCCACGTAAATTTCCTAAAAGAAATGGAATAAAAAACTGGTATCCAGGCCATACCCTTCACCGATATCCCTACTAATTCTCCCGATGTGTCACCTATGGATTTTTGTGCTTTCGGACTTTTAAAAACTGCATTATGCAAACGTTGTCACAAAACCCTAACAGGACTCTGGAAAGCTGTTCGGGAGGAATGGGATAGAATACCTCTTCTGATACTTCAAAATACATTATTATCCTGAAAATTGCGGTGTCGCAAGATAGTTCAGAATAAGGAATGTCAAACAGAACATTTAAAACACAAGAATTTTATGTAATTTAGTTTTGTGAATACAATATACTTCGTATAAAAAATGTGCGAACAGCCTCTGTATTTATTGGCATCATTTATGGAGCAAGTGATTTAAATAGTCTTGATTTTCTAAGTATCTGGAATGGAAGATATCAGTGTTCTTACTTTACACTTACTTTGACATTTGTAACAAATGCATTGGTTTGTGAAGAGACTTCCCAAACTATCACCCATAGAGATTTATGCCAGACTAGTTTATGCTCTGCATTCCGTTCTTTTGACGTAACCCGGTTAGACAGGTCGGGAAGATTATTTGTGGTCTTACTGAAATGGTGCAGATTGAGTTATCTGCCACAGACGTGGCGGTAAGCTCTATCGCTCGTCCTCAGGAAAGTTGATTCTGATGAAGCGAAATTGTTATATTGATTAGAAGATGAATGAGTTCTTCGGGAGGGAAAAGGGATGCGAGAAATCCGCCTCACTACATTTTTGTTGAGAACGCATTTGTTGACGTCTTAAAGACAATATCGTCGAATTCTTCTTTATTCTAAGTTCTAGGAAGTACATTGATGCAATAAAAGATACCAGACTGGAAGCATTGCACTCATTTATGGCCAGAATCTACTTCATGTAAAATATTAATCCTTATAAAGAAGGTTTTCGAGCTATATTTCTGTTGCAGGAAAAGCAGAAAATAATGGGTTACATCAATTAGGTTTCTACTTTTATGATTCACACTGCCTCGATGGTTTAAAAAAATCCCAATATTTTTTTTGTCTTTTTAATGCATTGTACATATAGATGTTGTTACATGAAAGCACCTTTGGGAGAAGCTGCAGTGCTAAAAATACTAGCGAAAGTTTGGCAGAAAAAACCTGATCAACATTTTGCTTGTGATTTGCGATAGCTCAGCTAACAGCTTTGCACTCAGTACTTTTATCTGTCACTCAGTATACTTACGAAGCCTTTTTACTTCCTTAAACGAAGTAAAGGAAGAACTGTAATCCCCCCAAAACTCCAGGTATAACATTTCAAAGAAAATATCCATTTTCACAGCTATCGAATGCAATTCAACGATATATTGCATGATATCAGTATGAAAGGACGGAGATAAGGACACTTTTTTCCCAAATGGATTATAAAATTGTTTTAAAATGTACTCAGAAGAGTTTTTTTTTGTGACATACTTAACGTAACTACGTACGTATGATGTACGTATAACTCAAATACGAATAGCATGAGAACGTTGAAATTTTGTATATAGGACTGATATAACATGTAGTTGTACACCTTCCTTTTTGGTTCCACCAAAAATGTATATATAAACAAATAATATATATATAAACAAATAATTCATAATAGTTTATATATATATATATGTTACGGTGAAACACCGAATTCTGGAGAATTACAACTTTCACCGGTGAATGTCAACATTCACATAGTCGCTTGGTGCATGTCCGAAATATTTTACAAATACTCTTATTTCTGACTTACACCGGTAAATGTCGACATTCACCATGTACTAATGGTGAATGTTCAACATATAATAATATTATATTTTCTTCTCCGTAATTCAGTCGCGAAAAAACGTACTTGAGATTTAAAATAAGATTTTAATAACTTAAGAACTTAAAACACACAGTACATTCAAAATGAGAAAGGAAAATAATAGAAGTTAAAAACTTAATTATACAGTACTTTCTAAATGAGAAAATAAAATAATAGTAATAAAAAACCTAACTAAATTATGTGATTCAAATCTTATTTATTGCAACAACTTAAACTATTAAGACACTTTGAATTGCACAAGAGGACCTTGCTTTTTTACAACTGCATTTATGGGAAACAGCCAGTCGCCTCTTTGTCTACTCCTCTCTTTTCGACCTACACCAGAGCATATCTGTGATTGTCGACATACACCGGTGAGGGTCCAAATGTACAAGGAATGCAATGTTATATTCGATCTTTCACCGACGTATTTGGTGAAAGTTGACATTCTCCGGTGAAAGTCGACATTCGCCAATTTCGGTTTTTCACAGTAACATATATATATATAAAATTACAAAACAATTTTTTAAAATAACCTAATATAATCATGCCTAGTATTTTCGCTCATTAAGCTGCTCATATGCATATACACACTCTATTACTCAGGTAAGTGATCTCAGTGTTGTTATTCTTATATGTTGGTAAATTGTGCATTTTTTGCTTCAAAAATGACTGAATTACGTTGTTCTTACCTTCCGGTTAAGGGTTTTATGAATTTAGTTAATCTACATGCAATAGCTGTAGAATTATCAATGATTTTAAAGCTGTTTAAGTGCGGCTAAGCCTAATTTTTGTTTTCGATAGTAGCCGTATTTGTTTACATTTGAAACTTGTCAGAATAGTGAATTAAGTCAGTTTCTGCAACGTCAGTGTCTTTCTGCCGAGTGGGACCAAAGTAAACTTTCAGTTTTGTGCACCGAAAAATCTGCCTTCATGTCCGCTGGCCGAATTGCTTGTTTTTGCGTAGAAACTCTTAATTTTAGCTGTAAAAATTGCTTTAACTGCATTTGGTGTTTTATGTTTTTCTATACTTTTCAATTTTTACTGAATATATTTTGAGGTTTTATGTATTTATTCGATTTAAAATGTACTTTTTGTGGCGTTTGTACGTACGTACGCATGTATGTATGTATGTATCTCGCATAACTCAAAAACAGTAGCCTCAGAACGTTGAAATTGGCCATTTATGAAATTGGCCGAATTGCTTGTTTTTGCATAGAAATTGTAATTTTAATTGTAAAAATGGCTTTTGAATTTTTTTAACTGTATTTGGTGTTTTATATTTTTCTATATTTTCAAGTTTTTAATGAAGATGTTTTGTGTTTTTATTATTTTTGCCTCCCCGGGAACTGAGAACTGAATTAATTGAACGAGAAATACATCTCTAATGAAATTCGAGAAAATCGTTTTAGATTTATTATAGTATTTGAATAGAACATGTGGCAACGATTAGATAATTCTTCGGATGATGTAATGTTTTGTGCATTCTGAGTTATAAACTGAATGAGATGTAACGCTGTTTTGAACCTAGCGTCAGAGTATCGATATGGTAAATAAATATAGTAAATTTTAAAAAGCGCATTTATTCTATTGTGGTTTATGTGCTATCCACGAAGTAGATTTAATTCAATCCAATAAGCTTAAATGAAATGCAAAATGCGCATAATTTAATATTCCGTACAAGGTAGTCATGTGGTCTACACATCAGAAACTATAATGTATTGCAGAGCCCTCAATTTT
>KK114676.1:79218-94549 GCA_000611955.2 Stegodyphus mimosarum
TATTGCTGCGTGGGTAGGTGAGATTGCCGGCACCAACGGAAAAAATATTGCTTATCCAAAAGCAATTCCATAAACAGATTTAAAATACAAACATTTTTTTTTCCTTTAAGTAGCGCTACAACGCATGCCGAGTAACAGCTAGTATATAAATAAAATATCTCCCAATTTGCATTCGATTTCTGAGTTACGTTAGTTCCATGTTAACCTTGATACTATCTTAACATCTTTCGAACCCTTTGTCAAAAAACCACCGGAGGTTTCGAGTGCTTTGCTCTAAGACTATGAATATACACAGTTCTTCACCTCAATACATAAAAAATTGCAAATATTACAAAAAAAAATCAGTTTCGGTATCAATAGTACATTCCAAATACACAAAATGAATGAATACGCATTTTTAGACACAAATTTTCACATTTTTGCTTCGCATCTGTCTGCTTTCTTAGCTTTTTTATTGTGAGTTTTTTTTTCGAAGTTTAAATAGAATAACATTTTCACGTTCGCTTATCTTCAGTAACGGCCATGGAATCTGCAAGTCGTTATTTTTCCCTTCTCGAATACCACAGATGTCAAACATTTACACCCGTTATTTTCAAAATGCAAGAAAAATCTGCAGAAAAGTACTGAAAAGATAAATAAATAAATAAAGATAAAAAAAGAGAATGGAAGTGGAACGGAAAATTGTAGTGAAGCAATCTTGCTTCTTCTCCCTGCAGCGAATACCGAGCAGAAAAAGGAAAAAGAACCTTCCGCCGTTAGAAGAATATTATTATTCAAGCAACAGACTGCATTAAAAAGTTACAGCCAAGTGATCCTTTCTTCATTTCAGTATTTCAGTCTTTTTTGGGATGACGCATTAAAGCAGACAGACGAAAGCGATGAATAAAAAATATTGCTATGATAGGTTGCCAACATTCATACGCATTTCATAAATGTAAATCTAAAATCCAAATTCCGAATGCATGAAGATACAATTCCCATTATCTTGTAGTGTCTTCTTCCCTTTATCTTGTACAATTCTCTTTATATTGTAGTGTATCATTATCTTATGTTATATCTATCCCAAACATATGTATGACATTTTTCTCCTCATATACTTTACAAAAAAAAAAAAGATTTTATAAATGAAAATCTGAAAGGTTTCAGATTTTAAATAACGCCCAAAGGGACATTTTTTTTAACATTTTGTTCGTTGCTTTTATTTATTAAATATCGTGTTCTTCGCACTTAAACCATAAAATTCAGTTCAAGAGCAATATCGCAAAATAATTTTAAATAAGCCTATATTTAGAATTTCCGATACACAGTCTCGCCCTGCAAGGGCTATAATGAAATTTATAAATGAAAATAGAGTTCTTGTTGGTGTGAATATTTGACGTGCAATTGTTATGTGTTTAACTAAAGTAAATTTCCTTAATAATTTAATTACTAATACTTTTTTATATAATAATTATTGTTATTTGTTTTCGTTTTGGTTCTTCTTTCTTTCCTTTTGAGTTGTCATGCCAGATCATTATCAGCTGCAAATCTGTATATTTATTATTTTATTTAGTTATTTTACTAACTTTTTAGTTACTCGGAATTCTGGATTTGGTTTCTCTGAATATTTATAGAATTTTGTTAGATTATTGGTTTTTCCGGTTATATTTTTGTCTTGAGGAACCGCTTGGGTCGTTGGATGTCCTCGTTTGGGGTTTGGATTGAGGCATCTCTTAATACCATAGGGCCACCATGTGGCCAGGCGGGTGAGATGTACTCTGGATCGTACACAGTCTCGCGCGCTTTAGATAAAAATGTTTTTTTTTCTGTACAACGTTGCCATGGCTCGCTTTGAAATCCTGGAGTTCGTTAATCAAAAATTCGTTAAAGCTTTACAAAATATGAAATCGATAATAAAACAAATTCCAAATTTCAAATTTGGGCTTCCAGATGTCCATATTGGCAGTAGGATTATGTCATTGAAAATTTGATGGCTCTAGGTACCGTTGTTTTATCCCAATGAGAGAAACATACATACATTTATGCAGATTCTTCATTATTGAATTTCTTGAAATATAATGCAGTGCGATAAAGTTTGGTGGCAACAATCTGAAAAGTGAAACGGACATTCAGAGTGATTCGAAACAAAATCGCAAACCGAAACAATAGTTCCTCAGGGACAAAGCCCCTTTGGACTAAGAAAAAAACTGATGACTGGCGCCAGAAATAAAAGGTGGTGGATGATAATTTGTCCTTCAACAGCATCTGGCGATTGTTTCTCCTAATACCATTCGCTTTTTAAAAAGGGCAGTACATAAGACATTTTCTCTCTTCTTTCCGCATGCATTCGTGGTATAATTTGAAGCATACTCGACGCATATTCGAGAGGCTGGGGGTTCAAATCCCGGAGAGAGTAATGCGGAATTCTTCAATTTCCTGTTTAAAGATTGACTCTTTAAACTGTCAATGTAACTTTAGAATCATAATTAATTAAATGTAAAATATTTCATTAAATGTAAAATATTTCATTCAAATACTTTTTAATTAATACAAATGTATTACGAGTTGGATGCGTGCCATATAATGTGTCTAGTAAAATTAATTAAAATAATAATGAAAAAAAAATCTGAAAGGTTTCAGATTTTAAATTACGTCCAAGGGGGCGTTTTTTAAACATTTTGTATGTTACTTTTATTTATTGAATATCATGTTCCTCGCATTTAAACCATAAAATTAAGTTAAAGAACAATATCGCAAAATAATTTTAAACTGAGCATATCTTTAGAATTTCCTACACACAGTCTCACACGCTGCAGATAAAAATGTTTTTTTCTGTACGACGTTGACATTGCTCGCTTCGAAATCCTCGAGTTTGTTAATCAAAAATTTGTTAAAGTTTTACAAAAATATGAAATCGTTAATAAAACAAATTCCAAATTTCAAATTTGGGCTTCCAGATGCCTATATTCGCAGCAGGATGACGGCATTCACAATTCGATGGCTTTAGGTACCGTCGTTTTATCACAATGCGAGAAACATACATACATTCATGCAGATTCTTCATTATTTAATTTCTTTAAATATAATACAGGACTGCAATATTTGGTGGCAACAGTTTGAAAAGTGATACAGACTTTTAATGTTTCCGACGCAAAATCGCAAAACGAAAACAATAGTCCTTCAGGGACAAAGCCACTTTGCACTAACAATATCCATCTTCTTCGAGATCCTGTGTTTGTTACACGTGCAATGTGAAAAGGCTGCTCTTGTATGGACCTGAATATAAAATGATGATTTCTTCATATGATCTTTGAAAAGCACACTGCTCTTATTTATACAATTTAATATTTTAAAATATTTTGTGACATTATTCTAAATTTTTGCGTCCAGAAACCATATACTGTTTTAGGTTCACATTTTATGTATGGCATCTGGAACATTTAACATTTATTTTGAAGAATAACTTATCAAAGGTCGCCATATCAGTATCATATAATGTAAGACCATGCTAGGCAAATTTTTTCTGCTTTGTAAGATACCTGCAAAAGTGCAGCCTGGTCTTATATTCAAAGCAGTAAAGTTAAACAAGCTAGAATTTGTGCCTATCTTTATGATTACCTTTCTTTTTCTAGTGATTAAAAGAAGCAACCCCATCTTTAAATCAAAAATAAAAATAATACCTTACGTCTTTCCTCAGCAACTTGGGTTAATAAATACCTCGTTTAAAGTTTATGGCTTAAGGGGACTGTGGACTTTAAAAATTAGTTTTTTTACGTTTTTGTGATTTCAACAAGAAATTTTACACATATACATATTATAATATCAGTTTATAAAATATATGTTCAAAATTTAAATTTATTTTAAATTAAAAATTTTTAAAACAAATAATTAATTATTTTAATTAAAGATTTAAAACGCTCTTTGTACTCTAATTTTCAATATTTTTTCCTAATTTTTTCTTTAAGTTGGTTATAAAGCCTTGACAAAAGGTTTTGTGTGTCCGTTATTCAATAGGATGAATCAGAAATTTTTGAAAAGGAATTTTGTCAATTTATACCCAGTTTTCCGAAAAATGTCACTCTTTTTTTAAACATTATCACAAGTTTAAACTTCATAATAACCTCATTCCCAGAAATGCATATACAGATCTACTGTAACATATAACAAGATAGTTTCTACCAAATATCATTCATTTTTAATTAAAAATTAGACACATGGAGCATTTTCAAAACATACGAACTGCGAAAAAATTTGTTTAGAGAAAACCGAATTTAAAGTTTTTCTTCAAACTTACCTTTAACACATGGTCATGAGAAACAGCAAATTAACTTTAAGTATGAATCTGTAAACACTAGATAACATTTTCGTAGCATTTAACTATTTTTAATCTCATAATATTAAATATAACAATAAATATCGCAAATTGGTATGGAATTCGAAGTTATAGGTTGTAGAGACATTAGGTATTTTTTTTAAACAAGAGAGATGAAAAATAAGCAACGTCTTCGCCGGGAATCGAACCACGGATCTCTGAAATACCGGCTCAGTGTGCTGACCATTACACCACGAAGGGACGCTAAGAATGTGGGATATATACCTTATATACTCCCCTTTTTAAAGGGCGACTAGGGTTTTAGGGGACCTAGTCGCCAAATCCTGGGTGTGGAGAGTCATCATCCACAACCCTTTTAGTTCGGGCGCCACTGTAGAGACATTAGGTTATTACGAAGCAGGACAGGTGAAAAATAAGCAACGCCTTCGCCGGGAATCGAACCACGGATCTCTGAAATACCGGCTCAGTGTGCTGACCATTACACCACGAAGGCACGCTAAGAATGTGGGAGATATACCTTATAAGGTAGAAACAGTTTATGCATTTTATCCAATGAAACTTTTAAAAATTCACCCGCACCGTATGTTTTACCTTCATTTGTTACATTTACATTATCCTTTAATGTCTTAAATATTTTTTACTGTTTCTGTTTTTTCCAAGCAGCAAAATTTCTCTTTTTGCTTTGGTTCAAGCGACGTTGATCGAGCTTTTTTGCGACGAGTAGGGAAAAGGAGAGTGTTTCCTCCTGTTCTTCGTGTATAGCATTTACATAACCAAAGTTAAACTCATAGTTGTCAATACTGATATTTCTAGCCTTTTTTGTAGAAATAAACACTTCTTTTGGGAAAATATATAAATTATAACATCAAAAAATGACTGTTGAATTACATTTTTTACGTTTTCTCCTAATTTTAGAGAGAGAAGTTTACGTTGTTTACACATTTTAAATGTTTGTAACTTCTTTAAAAATAAGAATATTTGAACTCGGTTTTTTTGCATACTCTGTAGTTACGTATATGGAATATTACGAGAGTAAAAAAAAACTAATTCAATATTTCGATGGATTTTTAGCTATTTTAAAGTCCACCGTCTCCTTAAAGGCCATCACTTTCGTTTGTTATATTAAGTAAAGATGACCTTTACCAGATAAACATCAAACAAAAAGTAGTCTTCCTGTCGGACATAAAGGCTGCAATACAAGCAATCGTCAGAACCCTCTGAAGAACAACTTCAAGCCCAGTGCGAAGACTCCTCAAGAGCAGGAGACAGCAGATATTCATGCACAGTGGGTACTATGACATCACAAGAAATGAACAGGTGTACAGATTTACAAAGGAAGAAAGGTCTATGTCTGAACCGAAGCATCCACCAGCACACAAAACCATATGTAGCAAATTTGCATCGATAGTGAAGAACACCTTGCACGACCCCTGAAGGGCTGCTGCTGTTGGTAGCTGAGAAACGATAATAACAATACCCATCCTCATCAATCTGGTCCGAGACATCGCTGTGACCATCTTCAGATAGATCACAGACCATGATGACAACCGGAGCCATCTGCATAAAATCAGAATCAGCTAGCATTCTGGAATCAGTATTGTCAGCTCCCGCATATGACTAACATTTAACTCAGAGGAAGGCAACGCTGATTATCTCCGCACCTGCAACGCTCTGGAGGTGGAAACCCGAGAAAACGCAATAGATGGATGGATGAGTTGAACTATACTGGATGGCGCGGCGTGAAATGGTTAACCTGCCGAAGACGAAAGTTGGTTGAAGAAGAAGAAGACATTAAATAAAAACATTATAAAAATTATAGATATTAAATAAATGTGAACTTTGTTTAAGCAAAACTTTTATTTGAATTTTTCACTGAACTCTTTAAATAGAATTGTATTTGCTTAAGGTATAAGATTCTAATTAGATATTACTTTGTTTTTTCCTTACTTTGGGGAGGGCCAGAATTTTTGGGTGAACTATTATAATTAAAATACATTGAAATGGTTCATCAGCTAATTCTGAATATAGAGAGGCAAGGATTTTTTTTAGAACAGAGAATTCATTTTCTTCTGGCGAAGTGGCATTGAAGCTCATTGAATTCCTCTTTTATTTCGCTCATTTTTCTTTAAATTTCATTGATGTTTTAAATTCAGGTATTCCTTATTTGTAAAGGTTTGGTTTTGACATTTATTAAATTCTTTATTGCGTTTATAGGATTATTTGAAATTTATTACTTGTGAATTTCAATTTTAGGTCTTTGAGAAAAATTAGTTTTAAATTTCTTTATGTCTTTACTGATAATTTTTCAGCAGCTCAATGCGAGAATCTAACCATAATTATATATATATGTTATTGTGCAAGACCGAACTTGGAGAATGTCAACTTTCACCGGAGAATGTCAACATTCACCAAATACGTCGGTGAAATATCGAATATAACATAGCATTCTTGTACATTCGGACCCTCACCGGTGTACGTCGACAATCACAGATATGCTCTGGTGTAGGTCGAAAAGTGAGGCAACTAGCTGTTTCCCATAAATGCAGTTGTAAAAGCAAGGGCCTCTCGTGCAATTCAAAGTCTCGTAATAGTTTAAGTTGTTGCAATTAATCGGATTTGAATTACATAATTTAGTAAGTTTTTTATTAGTATTATTTTATTTTCTCATTTATTACGTACTGTATAATTAAGTAAGTTTTTTAACTTCTATTATTTTCCTTTCTCATTTTGAATGTATTGTGTGTTTTTTCGCGACTGAATTACGGAGAAGAAAATAGAATATTCTCATATATTCAACATTCACCATTAGTACATGGTGAATGTCGACATTCACGCGTGTAAATCAGAAATAAGAGTATTTGGAAAATATTTCAGACATACAACTAGCGACTATTGTGAATGTTGACATTCACCGGTGAAAGTCGACATTCTCCAGATTTCGGTGTTTCACCGTAACATATATATATACTATATATATACACTTTCGGGCCGACCGATTGGAACCAAAAAGGAAGGCGTAAAACTACACGTAATAACAGTCCTATATAACAAGATTTCAACGTTCTGTAGCTATTTGTTTTTGAGTTATGCGAGATACAGGGGTCGGACAAAAATATGGAAACACTTTGTGAAATGCATGTTTGAAAAGAAAGATTGATTTTAATGAAATATGTAGGTGGCGCTGGCGTTTTTGACTACTGACGCCACCTATACAACTTCGTAAATGTGCTAAACAGTTCAGTTGTTGTCGGAGTACTGTTATGTGAGGTTGTCATTGCATTATGTCAGAGTTAACAGACTTCGAACGTGGGCAAATTGTTGGAGCACGTATGGTAGGTGCTTCCGTAAGCAAGGTAGACGAGGTGTTTAGTGTTTCAAGAGGTACTGTATCGAAGATTTATTCCGCATATTTGAAAAGCGGAAAAACATCATCTGCTAAATCACAGTGCGGACGAAAGTGTGTCCTGAGTGATCGTGACAGACGATCATTAAGGGCAATTGTGACGAAAAATAAGAAGACCACAGCTGTAAAAGTTACTGCTGAAATGAATGTTGTGTTACCGAACTCTGTGAGTACCAAAACAATTAGAAGGGAGCTTCATAAACAGGGAATTGCTGGCCGTGCTGCAATTGAGAAGCCACTCATCAGTGATGCTAATGCCCGTAACAGGAAAAGGTGGTGTTTAAGTCATAAAGCCTGGACTATAGAGCAGTGGAAGCGAGTAATATGGTCTGACGAGTCTTCTTTCACATTGTTTCCCACTTCTGGCCGAGTTTACGTCTGGAGAACGCCATCTCAAGCCTATAATACAGACTGCTTGTTGCCAAGAGTGAAACATGGCGGGGGTTCTGTTATGGTTTGGGCAGCCATATCGTGGTTCTCTGCTAGCCCCATGATAACTGTGTCAGGGCACATGACTGCCAAGACTTATGTGAACATTTTGGCCGATCAAGTTCATCCCATGGTACAAACTTTGTTCCCCGATGGTGATGGTGTCTTCCAAGACGACAAAGCCCCTGTTCACACAGCTTACATTGTCCAGGACTGGTTTACTGAGCACGAGGATGAGTTGTCCCATCTCCCCTGGCCACCACAGTCACCAGACCTGAATATTATCGAACCTTTGTGGTCTACATTGGAATGGAAAGTGCGTTCTCGTTATCCACCGCCAACATCGTTATCTGAACTTGCCACCGTTTTGCAGGAAGAATGGTATAATATTCCCTTAACAAACATACAGGAACTGTATTTATCCATTCCGAGAAGACTGCAAGCTGTTTTGGATGCCAACGGGTTTCCTACACCATATTAAGCAAAGAAACGTGTTTTTATAAAGGTGTTTCCATATTTTTGTCCAACCAGTGTATATACATGCATACATACGTACGTACGGACGTCACGAAAAATTCTCTTCTAAATTCGAATCTTTTCTGCAACATGTTTTGAGAAAAAAGGAGTTTTTTATTTTGTCCTTACGTACGATATTACCCAAAAACATCGTGAAATTGCATTCGATAGCGGCCAAAAGTGAATATTTTAGTTGAAATATTATACTCGAAAATTTTCGAGATTATAGAACTTCCTTTTCTTCGTACTAGGAAATAAATGTTTAATGCATTTGCTCTTTCATGCATTTAAAACCTCTGCTTATATTATTTGTTTTTTTCAGTAATTAAACCTGAACTTAATTCATTTTCCTCATTGTTTTCTAAAATCGTCTCTTAAAACATCACTCTTCATAATTTTTCTTGAAACACGAATCTTAATTCACTTGCTAATTCAGCTTTTGATATCTGCTTCTTGTTATTAGAAAGCATAACATCTTTGAGATTAGATGCACTGTTTACTAAAGTTACTATCATATAATGCAATGTTTCGTCCAGACCGAAAAATGGGTAAATTAAAAACTTCATGGCACATGATTATAAAATTAGAAACATTTCCTGTGTTCCCTCTTCTTATAGTGGATTGTATTAGCTAAATTAGCACTAGCTAAATTCGTGTAATTACTTATTTTAGCCTCTGTTTCCATAAACTTACATTCATATGATATTTACTTCATAAAAGAAATTAAAAATGCAAAATATTTTAAGTTGTGAGGTAATCATTGAGAAAAATGTCGAATTTTCTATTCGTTGTTGAGAGAAAAACTAGAAAACTAGTAGAAAAATCTGCGCGTAATGCTGCAAAATTTATTAAATCTAATATGGGAAATGAAATATGATAGAATTACTTAAGAATTGTAAGACCAAACGACAAAAAATTTTATGACCGGATAAAGATGATCTTGCCGCTCAGGGAGTTAATTCGCATCGAAAAAAAAGAACGACCTTTCTTTAAATTATAAGGCATTTTTTCCCTTCTTTCGGCATCCCTTCGTAGTGTAACGGTAGCACACTCAGCGCGTATTCGAGAGGTCGAGGTTCGAGTGCCGAAGAGGACATTGCTCATTTTACATATCTTCTGCTTAAAAAAAATTCTAATGACTCTACAGTGGTGACCGAATTAAAAAACAAACGTGGTGGATGATGATTCTTCACCACCATGATTTGCCGATTCGGTTCCCTAATCCCTAGTCGCTCTTTAGAGGAAGGAGTACAGAGGCTGTTCGCACATTTTTTTAGACGATGCATATTGTATTCACAAAACTAAATTACATAAAATTCTTGTGTCTTAAATGTTCTGTTTGACATCCCTTATTCTGAACTATCTTTCGACACCGCAATATCCAGTATAATAATGCCTTTTGAAGTGTCCGAAGAGGTATTCTATCCCATTCCTCCCGAACAGCTTTCCAGAGTCCTGTTAGGGTTTTGGGGCAACGTTTGGATAATGCAGTTTTTAAAAGTCCGAAAGCACAAAAATCCATAGGTGACACATCGGAAGATTTAGTAGGGATATCGGTGAAGGGTATGGCCTGGATACCAGTTTTTTGTTCCATTTCTTTTAGGAAATTTACAGTGGATTTTGATGTGTGACTGCTAGCTTTGTCCCGATGGAGTCTAATAGATTGATGGCACTGTGGGTAAAGCGTTGGTATTTCATTCAGAAACATTGGTGATAAATATGTTCCTGATGGTATTTGGAGTTAATCTTGACATTTTTTTGTTCTCTCTTTATTTTTAAATTGCCATTATAAGAAAAACCAGAAACCATCATGAATCACTTAGAAAAACTTTATTTCGATTCTTTGAACCATGTACTTAAATTTCTTTCTCCCCTTTTATGATAATAAATGTCTCTTTTTTTGTTACAATCATTTAAATGCACCCATGCGTCATCTATTCTGACAATTGTTTTCCATTTTTCTTCTGATAAGTGTTTCTCATATAGAATTCTGCAGCGTGTCCTGCGTCGAGCGATATGCTTTGGAAGACGACGATGCACATTGCGTTTTTTCGTTTTCTTAAGATTTAAATCAAAGTTTATCATTTTGTTTACAGTGGACACCGAACATTTTAATGATTTTGCAACTGTCCTTTGAGTAGGTGAATTTTCTTTTAACATTAAACAACGTACCTTTGCAATAGTCGAAGATGCCCGTTTTTTCCTCGGATACTTGTTTGGAATTTTTGTCCCACTCGAGGCTTCAATTTGACGTTTGTTTCCTTTCTTGTCGATGATATTACCTATCGACGCTTTAGATATCACAAAACCATGACTCTCACATCGTTTTTGGATAACAGAGTATGCATATTTCTCTTCGGAAACAGCGTAAATGTAGCCTTCGAACGACTGCTTTGTTAAATTCGCCATTTTGAATAAAAACAAAACTTTCGAGCCACAGATGATAATTTTGACTTTTAAAAACATAGTATAATTTCAATTACCTCTTTTGCAGCAAACGATGTTTTATTACCGCTTACCAAAATCGTCTAAAAAATGTGCGAACAGCCTCTGTATATGAGGTATATCCCCCCTCCTTACGGCATGTCTTCGTAGTGTAACGGTAGCACACTCGTCGCGTATTCGAGAGATCCAGGTTCCAGTCCCGGCGATGGCATTGATTATTTTTCATGGCTTCTGTTTAAAAGAAATCCCAAACGACTCCACAAAATTACATCACAATATCAATATTCTTTTCATTGCTGTAATTTACCATTTTTAAAAGGTTATCAGGACTGAGTATTCTGTGTGTGTTCTTTGAGAACATTGTGAAATATTTACCAGGGTGTTTCTTCTCAGGTCCTGAACTGGAACAGTGAGCTGATGAAATGTAAGCTTTGTTCTGATGTACTGCTGGGCTGGATAGTAACTGCACGTGAAGGGATTTGAAATCCTCTTTTATTAAATCACAATTATTTACAAACTTCCCAACTTGGGAGAGATACAGAAAGTAGAAGACCGCACTTGGGTCGAACTTAACAATCAAATAATTTTAAAACTAAAATAGAAATCTAATTAAACTTTGCTCACAGAGCGATTCGCGGAGATTGGCCTCTACCTGAAAGGGTGCGTAGCAAGATATACTAATACTAGCGCACTTCAAATTGTTTCACAATGCAATCACGGAGTAAGAACTATGGCTTATAAATTTTAACTGCTAGCTGGTCAGGCGAACGTCGAGCAGAGTGACCGTGATCGGAGACTAAGCTCTCTCTCACTGAGAGGTTTCTACCTCTGGTTTAAATAGTACTTAGCCGTACTTCGAAATTAGCATAAGCTGAAACCGCGCGCTTCTTCTGACGGGAAGTTGAAACAGAGAGGAGATAGACAGATTTAAAAAAAAAATAAAACTTGGTTAGTTTAACTAAAACCTTACAAGGTAGGTAGGTCATTCAATTATGGCAAAGCACACGAGGGCTATCTGCCTAAAGGGAGGGATGCCTTCGTGGAGGACTTTCTAAGGGAAACTGGCTCGTATACACGCTACACATGGGGAAAACCACGAAAACGTCCATGCAGCCAGCCCGTTCGCGTGATTCGAACCTCGGACCGAACTACCAGTGTTTAGCGTCTTTACCGCTCGGCCGTTGGTGGGCCCCATTTTTAAAAATCAACTTCAAAACTTTGTTTTGGAAATTAACAACAATTTCCATACGCTCGTAAAAAATAGCATTTTTTTATCTGAATCTGAGAGGGAAACTTTTCTTTTGCATGCAGACAATAAATAACAAATTAAATTTAAAGCATTATAAAGAAAAATCAACGTTAGATTTGTTTAATGCCAAATACTGGCAGAGGGGGTATGTTTAATAAGTAGGTCTAGCAATTTAAATATCAGAAATCAAAATACATTAAGTGGGATTTGAGAAGCATACCTACAAAAGCTTAGAAAGTGGAATAATTTACTGGATGCTGAAACATATCCATAACTGATAAAACATCCGCTTCCGTACTTTTGAAATGCATAAAGAATTGAATATGTAATATGTATATTTAAAACATTTGTGGGACGTAAAATCCGGAATCCTTTAAACTGCCTTGAAACGATCAAAAATCGGTTACCTCTTCTGACGTTGCATCTTTAACGATACTGAAAATGTCTGAGACGGAAACGTTGAAAGATCATTTGCAAATAATGCATTTCAAATCGGGGAAACAAAGCAAATAACATTTCAAAGAGAAAGCTTAGCTTTATTGAATATCGATTTGCTAAATGAATGTGCTAAAGAATTCCTTCAACACGCATAAAAGGTTTACCCTTCAGTGAACTTTTCGTTCAATATTTCATATTTATTTTTCGTTGAGAAATAAATAAGAGATTGTTGATTTTTTAAAAAAGTGATGAGAGGATTTTAGCGAAAGCAATCTTTTTCATCTTCTATTCAAAACATTGCGTTTAAATGAAACGAATGTTTAGAAAATGAATGGAAACTTTTATTCATTACATTAAAAGGAAGCAAAATGTTACGTTTTCTGTTTTTCTTTTGGCTTGTTTGTTCGTTTTTTTAAGCCCTTTGCTTACCTTTAAATTAAAATTATAATTATATTTCGTAAATGATTTGCCTTTGGAAATATCTAATATTGAATATAAAACGCAGTAATCCATATTTTTCGTTTATTAAAAAAAGTTATTCATTTTAATTTACGTTTAGTTTATGTGATTAAGTCAAAGCCTCGAATGTTACCTGCCAAAGGAAAGGGATGCCTTTGTGTAGAACTTCATAAAAGAAATTAGTTCGTATGCATGTTACACATGTGGAAAACCACGAAAGCATCCATGCAGCTAGACGTTCGCGGGATTCGAGCCTCGGGTCGAACTACCGATGCTCAGCAGCTTTAACCACTCGGCCGCTGGTGGGCCCATTTTACTTTATGTTTCTGCAGTTTATCACTGTTTAAAATGATTTTAAGCCATACTAGGATTCTTTCTGAAATAACAGTGTAAAACTCCATTTAGATTATATAACGTATAACGGCCTTTAAATAATTTCCACTAAGCGTATTTTACTTTAACCCTTCTAGTGACTGCTATTCATGTTCATTGCTGAAATTGTCTATCTCGTGTATTTTATACTATTTACAAGAGTAAACTAAATTCAACACTGTTACGAGAAATGCTTTTCAAAACATGACATTAACTGCATTTGAGAATATTTCTCCTTATCTCGATGTAACTGACATCTCTCTAAATTTTAAAACCCCTAACTACTAATTTATTACACTAATTTTGTTTTCCATACTTTCTTAAAGATTGCCATTTCACTTACCTCACCACCATTTTGATTTATTCCGCTGCTAAGCATTCATATTTCTTCTGTCAAATCTTCCGCCAACTCTGTTACCATACCTTCTGCCGAATATATCGTCTCTACCGACTTCGTAAATATAATCAAATCTAGTTTCGAATCTGCCGTCACTTCCACTATACGATTAGTTTCGTCTTCTCTCCTTTCTAAATGTGAACATCATAGCTTAAAGTAAGAGTTTAAAATGAAGCTTATTTATTTACGCAGCGATATCAGGGTTATAGAAACTAACAAGTTTACCCTAACTTGCAGTCAGTGTTGTTAGATCGTGGGATTTTTTTGCAAAATTGTTACTTTTAACAAACCTGTGCGATAAATATTATAACGTGTATGCTATTTCGCGAAATTTTTGCACCTTGCACACAAAAAGAAACGGGACAGAACTGGAACAAAAATGGGACAGGAATGCAAAAAATTAAGAGTTTTTTTTATTCAAAATTTTTTAAGATACACGTGAATTTACATTTTGGGGGCCTTTTGAAGTTTAGCACATTCGTTATAAGCGATAATAACGCCAAGTGTGGTTTACGCATTTTATTAAAATTACTTGAAAGTATGAATGATCACCTTTTTTCAGCTCGTGAACAATGAAACGAAAGAAAGTAAAAATTGTTGCTATAAATTAAGAAATTCGCCAAATGTTTCGTTTTTGGCGCAAACTGGAAAAAATACTCCACGATAAATTTTTAATTTTTCCATAAATTTCTGACTAAAAATTACAAAATTATTATCTAGTAATAATTTGAGTCGTAGAATCGAAATATGGAAATAAATTGATATGTTATTTCAGAAAAAGTCCGATTTTGTGACAAAATACCTATGTTAGAACAATGCTATATATACATCTAATATACATGGTGTAAGTCGAGCTTTCGACACATAGGAAACGCAAGTTAAATGTCGACAATCGGTCCAGTTAGAACTGTACTTTTTTTTTGCCCAAAGGGGCTTTGTCCCTGAAGGACTATTGTTTTCGTTTTGCTATTCTGCTTCTGAAGCATTAAATATCAGTTCAATTTTCAAACTGTTGCCACAAAATATTGCAGTCCTGTATTATATTTAAAAAAATTAAATAATGAAGAATGTGCATCAATGTATGTTGTTTCTCGCATTGTGATAAAACGACGGTACCTAAAGCCATCGAATTTTCAATGCCGTCATCCTGCTGCGAATATAGGCATCTGGAAGTCCAAATTTGAAATTTGGAATTTGTTTTATTATCGATTTCCTATTTTGTAAAACTTTAACGAATTTTTGATTAAGAAACTCAAGGATTTCGAAGCGAGCAATGGCAACGTTGTACAGAAAAAACATTTTTGTGTCCAG
>KK114676.1:94593-106084 GCA_000611955.2 Stegodyphus mimosarum
TTAAAAATATTATTGTTCTTTAACTGAATTTTATGGTTTAAATGCGAAGAACATGATATTTAATAAATAAAGGTTACATACAAAATGTTCAAAAAACGCCTCTTTGGATGTAATTTAAAATCTGAAACCCTTTCAGATTTCCTTTTTTCTTTTTTTTTCTTTCTTTCTTTTTTTCTTCTTTTTCTTTGTTTCTTTTTTTCTTCTTTTTCTTTCTTTCTTTCTTTTTTTCTTTCTTTCTTTTTTTTGGTGTAAGGTGTACCTACTAAAATTAATTTATAATAAATCAATCAATAAAAATTTATCTACCCTTTAAAAAATAAAAGTTGGCATCTGGCAATTTTGAGATCATAGGGCAGGTGCAAACAGTTTTCCGTGCCAATCCCTGGTGTTCTATGTGTTTAGGGTTTTATGCTTTGTTTATTCTTTGAAGTTTCCAGTTTGTATTACACACTTAAACCAAAACCTCCTGGTGTCCCTACTTCAAATGAAGATGTCATTGGAAGAAAGGAAATCTATTGTGTATACATTTTACCCATGCATGTTTATACCCAGCTCAGATATTTATGAAAAGAAAAAATCTGATGTGGACAACAGATAACTCTCTTCTATGACCTATTAAATTATGCATTTCTTCCTCTGCATTTCATTTAAACTTATTTTGTCGAATTTCACTATTCCTCATTCAATTGCTTCAGTTCTCACTTCACGGTAAGACAAAAATAATAAAAACTTCAAATATCTTAGTTAAAAATTGAAAGATATAGAAAGACATAAAACACCAAATACAGTTGAAAAAATTTAAGAAAATACAATTTTTATAATTAAAATTACAGTTTCTACACAAAAACAAGCCAGCAGACAAGAAGGTAGATTATTCGGTTCGCTAAACTAAAAGCTTACGTTTGGTAATAGTAAACTCTATTTAGTTTAAAAAACACACTCAAGATGCAGACAATTACTTAATTCACTATTTCGCTAAGTTTAAAATGTAAACAAATGTGACTGCTATGGTAAAAAATCTGATGTTTACACCAAATGACTTCCTTGTACGGAATATTAAATTACGCCCATTTTTCCTGCATTTCATTTAAAGTTATTTTCTCGAATTTCATTAGAGATATATTTCTCATTCAATTAATTCAGTTCTCCCTTCGCGGTAATGCATAATACCTCAAAATATATTCATTAAAAATTGAAAGATATAGAAAAACATAAAACAAAAATTATAGTTAAAACAATTAAAAGAAAACAGTTTTTACAATTAAAATTTAGAGTTTCTGCACAAAAACAAGAAATACGGCCACCAGGCAGATTTTTCGGTGCACAAAACTAAAAGTTTCCTTTTGGTCCCACTCGGAAAAAGACACTGGAGGTGCAGAAAGCTTTAATTTACTATTCTGCTAAGCTTCAAATGTAAACAAATATGGCTGCTATGGTAAGAAAAATTAGGCTTAGTTGCACTTAAACAACTTTTAAATTGTTGATAATTCTGCAACTATTGCATGCAGATTAACAAAAGGCATAAAAATCTTAACTTTAAGCTAAGAATAACACAGTTCAATCATTTTAAAGCAAAAAATGGGCAATTTACCAAAATATAAGAGTAAAAAAACTAACCTCACGGAGCCGAGTAACACAGTGGTATATATATATATTTATATACTTTTGGCGCAGTACATTTTAAATCAGTTTCATAATTCGTTTGGGGAAAAAAGAGTCCTTTATTCTGTCCTTACGTACAGTTGCCACACAGAAACATCGTTAAACAGTATTGAATAGAGTTCAAATTGGATATTGTCGGTGGAATATTATACCCGGAATTTTTCGTGATTACAATATTTGTTTTACTTCGTACAAGGAAGTAAAAACAATTTTTACAATTAAAATTAGAATTTCTACACAAAAACAAAAAATTCGACCAGCGGGCAAGAAGACAATTTCTTCTATGAACAAAAACTCAAAGTTTACTTTTTCTCCCACTCGACAAGAAGACACTGAGGTACAGAAATACACTTTATTGACTATTCTACTGAGTTTTAAAGCAAAAATCATGAAAAATGAGCAATACCATTGAATACCGTTACACCACGAAGGCATGCTGGAGGAAGGGAGCGGGAGGAAAAAAAAACAAAAAAACTTATACCTGAAATATGAAATTTGAGGGTTTCAAAAATCCAACCACAGACACTTTTGTGATTGTAATAAATACAGGGTGTTTATAAAGTCCCGGACACATTTTGATGTTTAATAACTCATAAAATAATAAAGATAGGTTAAAATTAATAACATAAATGGTTAGATAGACTCCTTTCAGATTTTCTTTTTTTAATTATTATTTTTTTTGCTACAACTCATCAGTTTTATTAAATTCGTTTCAATGACTAAAATGATTTAATTTGATTTATTTTTTACAGTTGAACTAAAGCTATGAACGTGGCCATTTTGCTTCACTTTTTTTTTAAACAAGTCCCCACTGTCTTTTTAGCTTAGTAGGGGTTGGATTAGGTTAATGAATAATTTAACTATTTCAGTTTGTTTGAAATACAAGAGTTTGTTACAATGCTTTTTTTCTTAAATTGTGTTGTAGGTAATTCAGACATTCAGCTGTCCCGTTACACAGATATCCATCAGACGCTTTGCCACAATTAAATAAATAAAAAAAAATAAAATACTATACCTATAGAACTTAGAAATTATATACATTATGGTTACTGAGTTAATATTTCCAGAGATTTATTTTTATTTCTCTGCACAGAGAAGAAAAATACACTAATTAAAATACAGCATATAATAGTTTAATTTCAAAAACTAAATCTGAAACTGCTGTGCAAAATTTAAATATACATATTCAAGCGAAGAAAGAAGGCAGTAAACATTAATCAAACAAAGATGTGATGGCAAAATTCCCCTCACCTCGCATCATTACTTAAAAAATGTGATGTGATGTCAAAATTCACCTCGCATTCTTTTAAATGGCTTAAGCTCATAAGCTTCCTATAGATGATTATAGAAGCGTCATAAAATCCTTGGATCATTTTTGGTGACTTTTGTGTCATTAAAAAGGATACCCAAGGATTTTCTTTTATGATGCCCTTATTGTTTCAGGATCATTATTTTCAACATTTAAGTTCGTTTTCTATGCTCACCTTATTAATAATACGGTGGATTTAAGATGCAGGAAATATTTGCTCAATTAGTGTCAGAAAATTTATAGTCTTATTATCATCTGTTCAAATGTAAATAAATTGAAACTATAAAGCGTAAATGTTGAATTACATAGGAAAATTTTTTAATGCCAACACTTATAAGGTATTTCTCCCGCCTTCTTCGCATGCCTTCGTGGTGTAGTGGTCTGCATGCTCGACGCGCAACCGAGAGGTCCGTGGTTCGATTCCCGGCGCAAGCGTTGCTAATTTTTCATCTTACCTGCTTCGAAATAACCTAATGTCTCTACACTGGCGCTCGAACTAAAAAAAGGGGGTGGATGATGATACTCCTCCACCGTGATTTGGCGACTGGGTCCCCAAAACCCCAGTCGCCCTTTAAAAGGGGGAGTATATAAGGTATTTCTCCCTCCTTTTAGCCCAAATGAGCGTCAGCTCAGAAGAGGTATTAGTTTCGTTTTGGCATGTTGCGTCGATTCACTGTAAATGAAAGTCTCACTTTCAAACTGTTGCCACCAAATACTATCATTCTGTGTTTTAAATTAATAATGAGAACAAATAAAAGTAAATTCAATAATGAAGAATCTGCATAAATGTATGAATGTTTCTAGCATTGTGATAAAACAACCGTACCCACAGCCATCAAATTTTGAATAACGTATTCCTAATCCCAATATGGGCATCTGGAAGCCCGAATTTGGAATTTGTTTTATTATGTATTTCATATTTTGTACCACTTTAACGAATTTTTGATTAAGAAACTGAACGATTTCAAAGATGGCAATGGCAACATTGTACGAGGGAGGGGAATTGTCCCCAGCGCGCGATACTGTGTATCGGAAATTCTAAAGATAGGCACCTTTTAAAGTTATTTTGTGATATTGCTGTTGCATCGAATTTTATGGTTTAAGTGCGAAAAACATAATATTTAATAAATAAAGGTAACATAGAAAACGTTAAAAAACGCCCCTTTAGCTAAGTTAATATAGTATTAAGAAAAGTTAATATATACTGCTCGGCATTGAAAATGCAACACCAAAAGGAGTGGTCAGAAATTTATGCAAATTTCAGAGTAGACGCACGTCACTGAGTTATGCGAATGATGTGAAATGCGCAGCTCTCCGACGCACGTGAAGTAAGACATAAGGGAAGGAACGTGCAGACTGGGCAATATTCGTATCGTTATTTCTGCCTAGGGAATTATGGAAGAAAGTTGGTTTTTGTTCCAGAGGATACGTGTAATAGGAGAGAATGCCAGGCCGCCGTCAGCGGAAGCATTTCCAGCAGATAGACGATTTTACGAGGGGTATGGTGATCGGACTGGAAAGGGCGGGTTGGTCCTTACGTCAAATAGCAGGTAATACCCACAAGGATGCGAGCACGGTGTATCGGCTATGGCGAACATGATTGGAACAAGGAAATGTGGGAAGAAGGAGGGGTGCAGGTGCAGCCAGAGTGACGTGAGAACGCGTGGATCGACGTATCCGCCGGCAAGCTGTGGTGGTCCCGCAAATCACTTGTACCGCGATTCTGCAAGATGTGCAGGATACCCTGGATGTTCTCGTGTCGACGAGAACCATTTCCCGTCGTTTGGTTGAACGTGGCCTGCACTCACGACGCCCGTTAAGAAGACTGCCATTGACCCCACAGCGTAAACGCCAACGTTTAGAATGGAACTGGAGCGATGTGGATGACAGAATGGCGAAACGTCGTGTTCTCAGATGAGTTACGCTTCTGTTTATCCAGTGAAAGTCGCCGCATACGTGTGTAGCGTCGACGTGGAGACAGATCTAATCCGGCAGTAACTGTAGAACGCGCCACCGCGCGACAACATGGCATAACGGTTTGGGGCGCTATTGCCTTCGATTCCAGGTCACTTCTATTTCGTATTCAGGGCACTATGACGGCCCAACGATAGTTGGATAGTGTATTGCGGCCATTGGCAATCCCCCACCTTCAGGGGCTTCCTAATGCAATTTTTCAGCAGGCAATCCCCTACCTTCAGGGGCTACCTAATGTAATTTTTCAGCACGATGACGCCCGACCACACAGTGCTCGCATCTGCCAACATCCTCTGCAAGGTATACAGATGCTTCCCTGGCCAACGTACTCTCCTGACCTGTCACCCATCGAACATGTGTGGGATGTGATTGGACGCCATTTGCAGACTCTGCCCCTGCCTAGTTCAGAAGACGAACTGTGGCAAATAGTTGAAAGGGAATGGAGAGCCATCCCTCAGGACAGCATCCGCCTTCTTATTGACTCTATGCCTAGACGTGTTTCTTCGTGCATCTCTGTCCGCGGTGGTCCTAAATCCTAACGCGGTGGTCCTACATCCTACTGAGCCGACGCCGTTTTCGCTTTGTATTCTGACTATCATTCTGAAATAAAGATCACTTATTGCTGCTTGTTGTCTCTGTCTTTTTTCATAATTTCATCATTTTCTGACCACTCCTTCTTGGTGTTGCATTTTCAATGTCGAGCAGTGTATTATTATTTCTGGATACGAAATGAATCAGATTTATATTATTTATCTTACTGTTTAAAAAGGAAAGAGTAAATTAATCAGTTGAAGTTTGGCAGTATTTATATGTTTTAAGGCTTTAAAGAGTGAAATTAAGAATACTAAAATCACAATCAACTACGCGATAATTAGAAAGATGCAGTAGGATTCTCTCCGGCAGGGCAAACGAGAACCTCCGCTGCCTGGTAAAATATCTCATATCGAAAATGATACTATCATCCTGAGTATATTCATACACCACTGAAGTTGAAAACGATCTGTTCTTGGCTCTTTTCTGTATAACTTCTTTCAATAGCTGCGGCGTTCCTTCGCTGCAAAAACCATCCGTCCCGTTTTTTCTCTCTTCGCGGCGACTTATTTTCCCTTTTGGTTTATTTACTTTCACCCGTACCCCAACCCCCAGTGGGAGAAATGAGTGCAGAAATTCTGAGCGAATCGAATGGCAAAGGGGCCCGAAATCGATTTTCATGCGACTTCTCTCCAGACCCTCTTTTTTTTTTCATTTTACTTTATTCTCCTTTCCTTTCAGTTCTATTTCTGAAAAAAAAAATTCAACTGTTCCTCCGTTTAGAAAATGTGTATTGATACAAAATGCCCCGAGTCATACTGCCGCAACGAAAAGTAGAAACAATTTTCAGGAAAAATAAATATACGAGAAATCTGAAATGCATTTTTCTTCTTTTATTTTTTACCCTCTCTGCCTTCTTCACTTCTTCTGCAGACATTTTTAATCAAGATTCCTACTAAGCATATTTCGTTAAGTGTAAAAACACTTCCGCAGGATTATCAGTTAGGATTACTTTTGCCTGTTTTTGTGCGTGCCACTTTCAGATTGAAGCTGTCGCTAGGAAAGTTGCAGCCTTTAACAAATGAGGTTTAAAATATGCTACAATCACACGTGAAGATAAATAAACTTTTTTTTTTCTTTTAGTTAAACGATTTTTTAATGGCAGAAATATCTTAGGCTCCTAAATGTTCGAACAGTAACATTTACAAGGTTACGACGTTATCCTTTACGCGTCACAGGAAATGTTGCAGCTGCATATCTACAGATGACTTATTAGGTATTCTTTTTAAAGTAGTAGATGTGAAAAATGAGCAATGCTCTCGCTGGGACACGAACCACGGACCTCTCGAATATGCGCACAGTGTGATTGACCATTACACCACTAAAGCATGTCAAGAAGGCGGGAGAAATACCTTATAACACTTTTAGTCCAATTAAATGCTATATATATATATATAGATAATATACGTAGTGCGCCGTCATGAATCCGTTCCTTTTAACGTCTGGCTGTAGATATGGCTGGGTGGATAAGGCAGGAATAAGACATTGACAAAATTAATTTCCAGGAATTATCATCTTTATTTGTAGGCACATCAACATTATTTCTTTAGCAGAGAAATTACTTTTCGATCATAGCTGACAACAAATGATTTTTATATACACAGATAAAAAACTACGACGTCATTTCAGGCAAATAAGCAGCAGCATGGAAAAATAGCTTGTTGCCAGCCCACGGAATTCAAACCAACGTGGCTTCTGACATGCGCAGTTCCCTCGACATACGCAGTTCCTTCTGGCATGCGCAGTTGGATATATATATATATATATATATGTCATGATTTTAAATGTGTAGAATGAAGGGATCTGGTATTTTTAGCAGCTTCCGATATTCGTTATAGCTGAGAAGACCGTAGTGGCTGAAGACAGGCTGAGTGGACATGCATGATGAAGCATTTCACATAGCTGAGGTTGAAGAATCGCAGTCTTTATTTTTAGGCCAATAAAATAATTGTTCTGTAGATAAGATAATTTTTAAATCATAGCTGAATATAAGCTGCGACGTCATCTTAAGCAATAGTAGCACCTTTCCAACAAGAAATCTTACGCGAAAGAGAACGCAACAGTTCAAAGTAAAATGGGAGGAAGTGATAGTTTCACTTAGTTAGAAAAAGTTTTGGTTTACAATTATTTGACTGGGCAGGAGGTATCTACATTAAAACGTTACGTAATATGGAAAGATTTCGAATTTAGGAGAACAGGTGAATTTAGGCAAAGAGCAGCGAATTCAGAATGTTTCAATTTTGAAGTCGGCAATTATTTTTTAAAATAGCTATCATATTTTGTTATATCTTACATAACTGTTCCGAAGAATATCACATATATATTATACCATAAATGAAACGAATGCTTGATACGATTAAAATGTGATAATGTTACATGAAACACGGACGTCTGAATAAGAGCTAGACCTCTACCCTTAATGCCGCTATAAACCAGCAGCATGTTTAAACCAACAGGGAGATAATAATCATAAAACAGATTTTCAAAAATTCAATTTATAACTAATCCTCATCTCGGCACTAATTAAGATTAATGCTCGTCTCATCCAAGGATTTTCGGACTTTAATGTCCCAAATGTGCCATCACTTTGAATGATTAAATGCCGTTTGTTACCTCCGGCTACGAGAGACAGAGAGTTTGCCATTGTTATTGCGAAGTAATTTCCAACGCTACATTCATCAAATACTTTAATGTGAAGGAAGTATTCTGTTACACCCCAGGTCATTAGAATGCGAAGAGGGAGACAGATTACCCGTGCAGTTAACATTTGTATTACTTTACTTAGTAAACCGAAATGATTGTTTATATTAATAATTTTGCAATACAGTGTCGTTTTAAAGCAACGGATCCGATTTAAAATACACAACTTAAATCAGGTTCCAACTGGCAAATTTTTGTCGAGGTTTGACAAATAATAATTTTAAACCTACAGTTGGTTTAAAAGAATTAAACATAAATACAGAGGGTTGAAAAATTAAGTGTACATTTTTAAAAATAGTGCACTGCAGTGACTTTATAAAGGATGGGAAAACAGTTAGCGAATTAATGAATTAGTTTTTTTTTACTTCCTTGTACGAAGTAAAAAGGAAGTTTTGTAATCGTGAAAAATTTCGGGTATCATATTTCAACGAAAATATCCATTTTGACCGCTACCGAATGCAATTTAACAATCTTTTGGCGTGATATCTGAACGTAAGAACGGAATAAAAGACTCCTTTTCCCCAAAAAAATTCTAAAACTGATTTAAAATGGAATCTGAAGAGATTTTTTCGTGGCGTCTGTACGTACGTACGTACATAAGTATTCGCATAACTCAAAAACGAGTAGTCTCAGAACGGCAAAATTTTGTATATGAGACTGCTATAACATGCAAATGTGTTCTATTTTGGTTCTATACACCGTTCTATTTTGGTTGCAATCGACCGCACCAAAAGTATATAAATACATGTACATATATATATATCCACTTTGTTACTCGGATCAGTGAACTCAGTTTCTTTACTCTTATAAGTTGGTAAATTGTGCATTTTTTGCTTTACAAATGATTAAATTATGTTGTTCGTATCTTCCGGTTAAGGTTTTTATGCCTTTAGTAAATCTGCATGCAAGATTTGTAGAATTATCAACAATTTAAAAGTTGTTTAAGTGCGGTTAAGCCTAATCATTTTTCCCATGGCAGCCATATTTGTTTGCATTTGAAACTTAGTAGAATAGTGGATTTGTTGCCAATCTAGAGAAACTAAGCTTCGCAACAACAAAGATAACGCCTTCTTCTATTATTGCGAATTAAATCATGCTTAATTCATTCTGAAATTTATTCGAAGAAATAAGTGTTTAAGATTTACCTCGTTATTTTTAATATAGATATTTTGAGCTTTTATGTATTTTGGCATTGTCGCGAACTGAGGAATTACTGGATCGTCTGCGATTTCTTTTTTTTTTCAATTTCTCTTATACACTGTTTTAGATTTTTTGTAGTATTTGAATAGAACATGTGGCAACGATTAGATAATTCTTCGGATGATATGCATGATTTTTGTGCATTCTGAGTTATAAAATGAATGAGATGTAACGCTGTTAAGAGAACCTAGCGCCAGAGTGTCACTATGGTAAACAAATATAGTGAATTTTAAAGAGTGCATTTATTCTATTGTGGTTTATGCGCTATCGACGAAGTAGATTTATTTCAATCCAATAAGTTTAAATGAAATACAAAATGAGTATAATTTAATATTCCATACAAGGAAGGCTTGTGGTGTAGACAACATCTTTTAAAATAAATATGGCTATGCAGATATTTCAACTGCAGATATATCTACAAGGTGACAGATATCTCGTTTACTTTAGCATACTAAATACTTCTGAGAGTATTAAAATGCTCAGAAATTAGTTAATTATCTGGGAAATTTCATACACTCAGGAAGTTAACTAATTTCTTTATAGTTCATCAGGAAGTAAAATCTATTTTAGAGTCATTAGTTATTTTGAAAAAGGATACTTGAAAATTGTGCAGGGCTTTCACCGGGACTCCACCCTGCGACCTCTCAAATACGCTTCGATTATGGTTCCAATTACACCCCGAAGGAATGTGGAAAGGAGGGAGAAAATACCTTATACCATTAAATCGTTCATTTTAGAAGCTAAATACGGAACCGTTATGGGGAAAAAGGTTAAAATTTTTTATTAAAGATTTAAATTTTCAAGTTTAACGAAATTATATTCCTAGTTTTATCCCACCAATAAATACTTTATTAAATATATTAATAACACATTAATGAGCATTTATTTTTAATACGACATTTTAAAGTACATTTTTATATATGCATTATATATAACAGGCAGTGTTTTAAATTTTTTTTCATAACACTAACCTGATAAAATTTATTTCTATGCTTGATATTACAATACATGTAGAAATTATGAAACGGACATTATGGAGATGACTATGATAAACTATCGCCATCAGATATTTGAAATTTCTCGCATTGTATAATTTTGTGAAATCATACCCATATATTAGTTACATATTATTATAAATTTATTTTAAGTTTCTGATTACTGAGAAATGTATGTATTTCTGTAAACTTACACGGTATTTTCTACCTCCTGTCCGCTTGCCGTCGGGGTTAATTGTAAGCATAGTCAAAGCGTATTCGAGAGGTCTAGGGTTCGAGTTCCGGGGAGGGCTTTGCAAATTTTTTACATTTTCTGCTTCGAAAAATCTAATGATTCTACACATAGCGCTCGAACTAAAAGGTGGCGGACGATAATACACCACAACCAGGAACTGGCAACTGAGTCCCTTATTCTCAGTCGCCTTTAAAAAGAGGGAATATATAAGGCCTTTTCTTCCTCCTTTCCCGCATGCGCACGTGTTCTAATTAGAAGCCCCCTCGATGTGTATTCGTGAAGTCCATGTTTCGATTCCCGCAGAGGGCACTATACATTTTTCACATTTTTGCTTCAAGAAACCTAATGACTCTACTTCAATCTGTTTGCCTTTTTTAAAATTCGAACAATTTGAACAGATATTTCCTCCGAAATCATACTTCAAAAATGGGGATTGATGTTGTACGTGGGCCTTTTTTACATTCAGTTATTTTTCTACACTTTCATGTGAGAAATTTTACATCTGAAACTTGTATATGTTGAAAACAGTTCTATTAGGATTTGAGATTTCAAAATATAGGGGAAAATTAAGAAACATTTAATTTGAAAATCCAATTATTTAACTTACATTCATTTGAGAAAAGGTAAATACACCGGCCTAACCACTCCACGGTAAAACCAGCGCAAAATGGAAACGCAAAGCTTTGACTGCATCAACATTAAACGACACATAAAGGTAGCAAATCTGTTTATACATGAAATAAAACAAGCCTTATACACAAAAATTTGAAAACAGTATTAAAATTAAGAGATGACATCACATTTGGGTTCTTAGCAGATTGGTGT
>KK114676.1:107390-136873 GCA_000611955.2 Stegodyphus mimosarum
AAGAATTTCTGCTGAACTATTGGATACAGCCAGACGTGATCCCACATTTGTATCACAGATTATTGTGATTTTTTTTACGTGAGTGAAAAGAAAACTTTATCAAGATTATGAAAGACACCCAATGGGCTGTGACACACGAGCTTGCAAACATCGCAGTTGAAGTTTTTCCCGCTTGCTTGCAAGACCTTCGGAAACGACGGCAGTAGTGTGCAGAAGCCAAGGGAACTACTTTGATAGCAGCTAGGATTTTTACTTTTTACGACCTTTCTTGGAACTTTTCTGACAAAGGATGTAAAGTGCATTACGTGCTCAACTTTTGTAAGCTAGTGTGCTTTGAAAACCCCACTTCTCTCTACGAGTACGATATTTTAGGAAGCTCTGTAATTTCTCTCCAGTCTTTGCTGATTTGTAAGTCTCCAATGTTACCCTTTGATTCTAGTTTAGCAATTCAAATTCAACACTGCGTTTGTCTTGAGTACTTTCGAATGCCTTTGCGCAGGAAATTATTGATTTTTAACTCGGAATCAAATAGGTCTAGTCAAGGGAAAAGGTTTCAATGCCTATAAAAATTTCTTCTTCGCATATGGGATAGCTAATTATATAAAAATATAGCTTTATTTTTACTGAATGTTGCATGAGGGTAAGTTCATGGCATTAATCAGTTAGGAGCGAGCATGCGCAATGGTAAGATGTGCAATACTGGTTTGCCTTTAGTTATATGAGAATTCCACAATTATAGGAGAATGTTCGTCGTTATAAAGACAATCGCATTTCACATAACTGAGCTCATGTCCTCTTCAGTGTTTCGAAAACTTGTTACTGGATGATCGATCAAACGTAATCACCTACTCCTCTGAATTTATGGTATACGGTATTTCTCTCGCCTTCTTCGTACGCCTTCGTGGTGTAGTGGTCAGCACCCTCGACGCGTAACCGAGAGGTCTGTGGTTTGATTCTTGGCGAAGGCGTGGCTCACTTTTCATCTCATCTGCTTCGAAATAAACCTAATATCTCTACAAGTGGCGCCCGAACAAGGACTAAAATTGTGGTGAATAATGATTCTCCACCACCGGGATTTGGCGATTAGGTCCCCTGAACCCCAGTCACCCTTTAAAAGGGGAAGTATATAAATTAATTCTTCCCTCTTCTTCGCACAGCTTTGTGGTGTAGTGGTCAGCACACTCGACGCGTAACCAAGAGGTTCGTGGTTCGATTCCCGGCGAAGGCTCTGCTCCTTTTTCATCTTTCCTGCTTCAAAAATACCTAATCTCTCTACAAGTTGTTTTTAAATGAATACAAAAGCGAAATTTATACCCAGCAGTTCTGAAAATAGTATCAAATTCTTTCTTGAAGAAAGAATAACTATCATATATTCAATTGTAAAAATGAGTGATCACTAACACTTTCGCAAATTCAGGTTCATTACACACAGCTTCAGAATTATCAGGCAAATTAATTTACAAACTCATGACTTAGGATTCTACTTATGACTTAGGATTCTACAAATGACTTAGGATTCTAAACACATTCAATGACTATATTACTAAACTGACTTCAGGTTCTTCTGTCTCTATTAAAGCTTCCCGCAGGGAACAGCAATAGCTATACATTTGTGATATTGCTAAAATATTTTGAAGAGTAACAATATTTGATGCCAAATTTTCAGTTATAGCCCAGTTTTGAGGCAAGTTTTGTGTCCAAACTCGACATACTGCAATGGCTACATTTCATATTCCGATAGAGTCTTTTACAAAATTTCAGAGGTTTATCTGACCAACATTTCCGACATTAAAATGTAATTCATCAACTAAACAAATAAATAAAATAATAATAAACAAAAGAAAATATGAAGGCTTTCAGATTTTATATTATGCTTATAAAGGCGTTTTTTTAACGTTTTGCGTGCTCCCTTTAGTTGTTAAATATCATGTACCTTCGCACTTAAACCACAATAAAGTAAATTCAACAGCAATACCATAAAATATTTTCAAACAGCACATCTTTAGAATTTCCGATACACAGTCTCGCGCGCTGGGGATAAAAATGTTTTTTTTCGTACTATGTCCCCGATTACTGGCTTTGAAATCGTTGAATTTGTTAATAAAAATTTGTTGAAGTTTTAAATTCAGGCTTCTAAGAGCCCATGTTCGGTTGGAGGATTATGTTCTTCAAAACTGGATGGCTCTAGGTATCGTTGGTTTATTTGCTTTCTCTAGATACCTTTGTTTTTTCACAATGCGAGAAATATTCACGTATTAATGCAGATTCTTCATTATTTAGTTTCTTTAAATATATTATAAGGTATTTCTTCCGCCTTCTTGACATCCTTCGTAGGTTAATGGCCAGCACACTCGGCGCGTATTCGAGAAGTCCGTGTTTCGAGTCCCGAGGAGAGCACTGCAGCACATAGTTCTTCAGCTTCCTGACATCGAACATAACCTAAAAAAGTTACAGTGGCGCCCGAACTAAAAACGTTGGTGGATGATCATTCTCCACCACCAGGATTTGGCAAATTCCCAATCGCCCTTTAAAAGTGGGAGTATTAAAAAAGTATTAAAAGTATTTCTCCTTTTGAAATACATAATAAAAATATATAACGTCAGTAGATGAAAGTTGTAAGGTATTTTTCTCTTGCCTTTTTAGTGTGTCTTCATGGTGTAGTCGTCAACACACTTGGCGCGTATTCGTGAGTTCCGTGGTTCGAGTCGCGGGGAGGGCAACGCTTATTTTTGACGTCTCCCGCATCAAAATACCTAATGTCTCTACAGTGGCGCACGAAATAAAAGGTTGGTGGGTGACGATTCTCCACCAGCAGGATTTGGCGTCTAGGTCCCTTAATTCCCAGACGCCCTTTAAAAGGGGGAGTATATGAGGTATTTCTCCAGTCTTCTTAGCATGCTTTTGTTATGTAATGGCCTGCACACACGGCGCGTATTCGAGAGGTCCGTGGTTCAAGTTCCGGAGAGGGCATTACTCGTTTTGCATGACTCCTGCTTTCAAAAATACCTAATGTCTCCACAACATTACATGGCGATAATATTTGGTGGCAGCAGTTTGGAAAGTGAACCAACGCAAAATGCCCTTTTGAGACTGATAGCTCTTTGGGTCTAACGCAACGTTTGGATAATAATTAAAAATTCATAAATAAAATTTACAAGTAATACAGTCTACAAAAGAGATACACGCACAGGTTAAGAATAAATGTACACTTAAAATTAATCAAACATGTAGATACACTTAAAACAGTAATCGTTAAGAATTTCGAATTACGAAGCATTATGGCATTGGGAATTGTTCCCGGAAACAATTTTGTGACAGGAATTTATTTCAATATATTCCTCTTATTTTAAATGCAATTCGTATTTGAAACATGATCTTATAAATTTCTAGTTCTCTCTGCAAATAAACACAGGTCGACGATAAGACCAAAAGGCTGTTCAAAGCCGCTGCACAAGCGATCACGTTACAAATACCAGAAAGTTTCATAAATCACATCTCTACCCTCCGAGATTGATATATATATATATATGAGATTGTGAAACGAAAATTTCAACCGTGATGATAGATGAAAACTAAATCGCATTTGAGATACAAGTTTTTGCGAAAATACACAAAAAACATACATCACATAACGTTTTTTTTCCTTTACTCCAAGGACAGTGCTGACATGTATTTCTTATAATCCAATAAATAAGATTTTTGAGTGGTACTTTCCATTTCAGCGAGGTATACATTTTTTAAACTAGCTCTTCTCTGCTTATTTCAGATCTTCTGAGACAGGATATCGCAGCCTTTTTTTACCGCAAAAACATATGAGGTATTTCTCCCGCTTTCCTAGCATGCCTTCGTGGTGTAGTAGTCAGCACGCTCGACGCGTAACCGAGAGGTCTGTGGTTCTATGCCTGGCGAAGGCGTTGCTCATTTTTCATCTCTACTGCTTTTCAAAAAAATACCTGATGATTCTACAAGTGGCGCCCGAAAGGTGGTGGATGATGATTCTCCATCACCACAATTTGCCGATTGAGGCCCCTAATCCCCAGTCGCCCTTTAAAAAAGGTATATAAGGTATGTCTCCCGCCTTCTTAGCATGCCATCGTGGTGTAGTGGTCAGCACGCTCACGCGTAACCGAGAGGTCCGTGGTTCGATTCCCGGCGAAGGCTTTGCTCATTTTTCATCACTGCTTCTGAAATAAGCTAATGTCTCTACAAACATATTTCGGAACTAAATTTCTGCTGTGTAAATACCGATGCTGATATAGGTGGACTAAATTAGATTACTTTATAAGGTATTTCTCCCGCCTTTTGGGCATACCTTCGTGGTGCAGTGGTCAACACACTCGACGCGTATTCGAGAGGTCCGTGGTTCGAGTCCTGGAGAAGGCATTGCTTATTTTTCACATGTCCTGCTTCCAAAGAACCTAATGACTCTGCAACTGGATTACGGTAACTACGATTTTCTGATTTGCTTATGAGGAGGGAATTCATCACGGGGAATATTATGAGTGAAGCTGACACATATCTATGTTACATATATCAATGACAGGTGCATGATATGATTTAGTCAATGTTAACACTTATAGAAGAATATACTATAGAGATATCTTGGTTGGAAAATTTCATAGAAAATATTTACAGAAAAACAATTCTTTGAAAAGACATCGTTAAAGCCATTATTACAGTCAGCAGCAGATTTAAGAAACATGAAGTGAAAAGATAAATTCTTTAAATTCCGAAAGTTCTGTGTTTCTGGAAGAATTCCTGAAACTCTTATTAACTAAAAGTACACCTTGCACAAAAACAAAGAAATATTAAAAAATATATACAAAATTCCATCAACATTGAGAAGCTAGAATTTTGAGAGCTAATTTTTTTTAAAAAGCTGCTCTTACGGCTTTTGCAAAAGTTGGCATACTCTCATCATTTGAGTTACAGAATCGAAATATAGAAAAAAAATAATAATAGAAATGCCATTCTGGAAAAAGTCCGATTTTGTGTTAGAATACTTCCGTTAGAGCAATACTATATACAAATTTAATATATACCGGGTGGCCGTAATTAAACTGACAGTGCTCACAGTGTTCTGTAGCGCGATATAGGTATTTACTAAATCGCTCTTTTGAGACATGAAAAACTAAGTAAAATTTCGTCGATCAGCCTTGTATAACGTAAGATATAGAACTAATCTCCTTTTTTTTATGTGTGTACAATATGTACATTAGCTGCAAAATTGCTGAAAGTACGCAGCTATTGCCGTTACTGTGGTCGTGTTCGTATTACATGTAAGAATAGTTGCCAGGCCTACACCAAAGAGAGGCTGGACCTTTCCACGCCAACTTTGAGGAAGATCACACCGGGGGTTCCGGTGGTTTCCCACCCCTCTACTCTGCCACGAAACCACGCGGGAGGACTTTAGGCTGCATATTTAGAGTGCCCCATGCCGCCCGGATACTATATATTTACAAACATCCATGTGTTCTGTCCGGGATTGCAACCCGGGCCCTTTGGTTCCGCAGTAGGCTCCTCTGACTACTGAATGTGGGGAGGAGGGCCAACCAGACCATTTCTGTTCTCTTGCCCGCACACAGCGCATAACAGTCTCAAGCAGCCACTAGCCAGATTCTGGCGAAACTGGTTCCAGAATCAACAAAGGAACAGAGTTGCCCAGCGGAAACTGAAAACATTAATTGACTACTGCATTAGCAATGACTCTTCTGACGCTCGAAGATAGTACCCATAAAGTACAACCTTGTGTCGTATTTAACACACATTAGGTTCTAACAACGTCATTTCTTAGCACAGTCTCTTAGAATTAGGCATCGCACCTTCAGTATGCCATTAACTATTCTTGAACTGGCACAACATGAAGACAGATTACTTGCTCTGCAAAGCATAGCAGTATGTATGTTAGAATTATGTACGCTACTTCAGTAAGTCAGCAACAGAGTATGTAACACGACAGTTCAATACGTAATTTTCTATTTATAGAGAGCCGAGTTTTATACACAAATTTTGTACTATATCAGAATGCTGTACTGTATCTGTACATGTTAATATCTTTGTTTATAGTACCTAACCTTTACTAAGGATAATATTCTTCATGTAAACTTTAACTATCATGATAAAATATATGCATAGATATAATGCATGAGGTTATGTATACTTTTATTTGCTTTGGAATATACAGTGTGTTTATAAAGTGCTGGACCCATTTTGATGTTCAATAACTCACAAAATAATAAAGATAGATTAAAATTAATAACATAAATGGTTAGATAGACTCAAAAAGTTTCATAATCCTTGCGGCGTTATATCGGGTGATCTGGGTGGACGAGGAATTGGACCTCCTCGCCCAAAATATCTTCCTGTAAAATGGTCATTTAAAGAACTACGAACGATAGTACCCAATGAGGTGGTGCACCATCTTGCTGCAAAAAGACATGTGGCTGAAGCTCTTCTAGTTGTGGAAATACGAAGTTTTCCAACATGTCTAAGTACACGACTGATGAGACCGTCTTTTCTGTAAAAACGAAAGGCCCAATGATTCGGTCGTGCATTAATCCACGCCACACATTAACCTTTGGGGAATCCCTTTGTGCCTCACGGTATTCATGGGGGTTTTCAGATCCGCGTATGCGCACATTATGCCGATTATTTGAGAAAAAGAGAGGAAAATGCAATTAATAAGCAGACGCTATTTAGAAAAGTACAGATATTTAGATTGGAAAATGAAATTATCTGAAATGAACCACACGCGCAAACGATATTTACAAAAGTAAAGATATTCAAACCTGGAAAGGAAAATATATAAGTTATTCCATAAATAAATGCCATAAGTTTGTTTATATCTTCATTATTTTATGAGTTATTAAACATCAAAATGGGTCCGGGACTTTATAAACACCCTGTATATGTATAAATGTGTGTTCTATGTATATATCTATGTATATATGTATATATCTGTATCTGTGTTGGTTTTGATATGTATATATATTTTGATTATATCGTTCTTCAAGTGCCTTGTATGCACATGTATATTCTTTTTTGCATTTAATGTCGTCTGCTCTTCCGGGGCGGCCTAGGGCTGCGGAGTGGCAGCTAGGGGGTAACTGCCACTGGGCTGGTAACCAATTCTGCATGGATATTTCAAGAATGTCTGGGTCGGAAGCCAACTCAGAGGCTTACCTCTTCTAGCTACTAAACCGTGTAGGCGACCCATAGGCAGCTCAAAATATAATAACAGAACATCATTTGGAGATTTCGCATTCTCCTAAAACTTTGAAAATTTTCATATTGAAGGAGACTTCAAATTATCAAGTTTCAGTACAAAAGCATGAAATAATAAGTGAAGAAAAGCGTGTGGATGTTTTGTTTGCAAGTTTCGTTCATTTACGCGTCGGCGTTTCATTTCCCTTTATTATTTGCTCAGACTTCTGCGAAAGTTCAAATAAAAAAACTGTGATATTTATTATTACTGCGTATTATGTAACACAGTGATTCTCAACTATTTTCTGTCGCGGCGCTCTTTTAACGATTTCAAAATTTGGCGGCACACAAAGAGAAAGATAAGTTTAAAAGTTGTTTACTTACTTACACTGTGTGAAATACTAGTTTATGATAATAATTTTGAATGTAAAATAAAATAAGTACTACAAAAACAGCAGTACGTTTATTAAGGGATTCATTACAAATTAATAATGAGAATACTTTTAATGAGAAATTTCAGCTCGATGTCTCTGATAATTTCATAAAAAAAATCGTAGAAATGACAATACTACTCCCATATCGTCTTCTACATTTAACAGTGTCGATCTTTTATTCGCTTTTATGTTGGCTAATACCGAAAATCCCGATTCACACAAATAAGATGTGGAAAATTGTCATAATATTTTTAAAGCATTCTTGGCCATCATCGGATAATCATATCTAATGTTAATACTAAATAAATTAAGTGATTCTTCCGAATATTCTAAACTTAAATCTCGGTTATTAGAAAGAGAAATTAGTTCTTCCTCTTTATTCAAAGTTAATTCAAATACTGAAGTATTCGTTATCACAAATGGTTAGGTTATTCAATTATGGCAAAGCACACAAGGGCTATCTGCCTAAAGGGAATGATGCCTTCGTGGAGGACTTTCTAAGGAAAACTGGCTCGTATACACGTTACACATGGGGAAAACCACGAAAACGCCCATGCAGCCAGCCCGTTCGCAGGATTCGAACCTCGGACCGAACTAGCAGTGTTCAGCGTCTTTACCGCTCGGCCGCTGGTGGGCTATCACAAAGGGATTACGAACCAAATCAAATTTTCTTATATCTAAATTTGGGAAATAATGAATAATTTCCTCCTCTAATGTTGTCAAATGGTCAATAACAGTTTTATGAATAATTTTATTAAATCTTTTGGAGCTAACTCAAACTTTTCCAAACTGATTTCCCGAACTATATTCTTCCATAATATTTGTTTATGGAATCTCACTAGTTTATCTGTTGAGTTTAATATATTTTCTTTCGGCCTTTGCATACTTGAATTTATGCTATTAAAAAAATTTTAAAAATCTGAAAAGTTTCAGATTTTAAATTATGTGTAAAGGGGCGTTTTTTAAACATTTTGTATGTTACTTTTACTTATTGAATATCATGTTCTTCGCATTTAAATCATAAAATTCAGTTAAAGAACAATATCGCAAAATAATTTTAAACTGAGCATATCTTTAAAATTTCCTACACACAGTCTCACGCGCTGCAGATAAAAATATTTTTTTCTGTACAACGTTGCCATGGCCCGCTTTGAAATCCTCGAGTTTGTGAATCAAAATTCAGGTTAGGTTTTAAATTAAAGGTTTACAAAATATGAAATTGTTCATAAAACAAATTCCAAATTTCAAATGTGGACTTCCGGATGCCTACATTCGCAGCAGGATGACGGCATTCAAAATTCGATGGCTTTAGGTACCATCGTTTTATCACAATGCCAGAAACATACATACATTTGTGCGCATTCTTCATTATTTAATTTCTTTAAATATAATACAGGGCTGCAATATTTTGTGGCAACAGTTTGAAAAGTGATAGAGACTTTTAATGTTTCCGACGCAAAATCTCAAAACGAAAACAATAGTAATTCAGGGACAAAGCCCCTTTGGACTAAAAATAACAAAAATTTCTGATAAATAAGCTAATCTCCCATCTGCACCAATCAGAACTTCTCAATTTAATTTATATACTGAACATGCGCGAAAATGCTCCGAATTGCACTCTTTTCCAGAGCACACCAAAACCGGCTTGGATACCACAACTGGCGCACTTATTAATGCATTAGAAACCAAATTTCACCAATTCTCATGTATACCGTATACTAAGATTAAACCCATTACAATTACTATATACATTTTTAAAATTTGGAGGCACACTTTAAGAATTTGGCAGCATACAAAAGTGCCGCGGCGCAGTGTTTGAGAATCACTGATGTACAGGTGAACAGAGGAGAAACAGTCTCATTGCTTGAAAAAATACAGGAAGAGATAAAGAATTCTGAAAGGAATCGTATTTTGGAGAGCTGTTTCATAATCATGTTTATTCATTACAAATAATATGCGTATGATACATGTGAGGAAACATGAAAAAAGCGTAGAAACTCTACCAGTTTGGTTCAAGGAATAAAAAAGAATCACAGTTGCCTGTTGTGATCTTGACGACACATGACTTGCAGCCATCTTATACGAAACTTATAGTTCGGGATAGAGCCCAACTATGTGGTTCAATGATGGTCCGAGTACAATTACGAAGTATAATCAAATGTGAACGTGATAGCTCAGTTCTGTTTTGCACCTGTCCAATAATTTCCAACAAAATATTTCACGATAACTCATACACACACACTCATACAAACACATACACACTCATACACACACACACACACACACACACACACACACACACAAAAATAAAGCTTTCAGATTTTAGATTACGCCCAAAAGGCCGTTTTTTAACACTTTGTGTGTTACCTTTATTAAATATAATGTTCTTCGCACTTAAACCGCATAAAATTCAATTTAAGAGCAAATTCACAAAATATTTTAAAACAGCAAAATGGCCTCTCTTTAGAATTTCCGATACACAGTTTCGCGCGCTGGAGATAAAAATGTTTCCTTTTTCCGTGCAGTGTTGCCATTGCTCGCTTTGAAATCGTTGAGTGTCTTAATCAAAAAGTCGTTAAAGTTTTATAAAATTTGAATTAAGTAATAAAACAAATTCGAAATTCAAAATTCAAGCTTCCGACTGCCCATGTTCGGTTGGAGGACTACATTGTTCAAAATTGGATAGCTCTAAGTACCATTGATTTTTCACAATCCGAGTAAAATTCATGCAGATTCTTCATTATTTTGTTTGTTTAAATATAATACATGACGATAATATTTGGTGGCAACAGTTTGAAAAGCGAATCTACGCAAAAAACCTACTAATAGCCGTTTGGAACTAATAAATAGCCCTTTGGGTCTAACATCTGTTTGGGCTAAAAATGAAACTTAAAAGTGACCTATTCGAACGTCTAATTCCCTTTATACGTCACAAATAATCAGTATTAATTAATAATAACAAATACGACTTTTCTGATTTTTATGTTCCTTATTCGGAACAGCTGGTATCTGTAGGCAAAAAAATTTGGAGCATTTTGGTATAACTACCATTATCGCAAATTCATCGTATCAAAGACTCCAAACCGTATAAATATATACGTAGATATTTCTTTAACTTATTATGCATTGCTACGCGCATGAAACGTTTAAATACGCTACGAAACTTACAGTTTACATATATTTTCTGAAACTGAAGCTGAGTTAAACGGAATTGGAACAGATCTCTCCCAAAATATCTCCCATTTGAGATTTGCACGCTATTAATTAACTTGCCTGGTCATCGTGCAATTGGGAATACACTGCATGTGTACTGGTATTGAACCCTGTCGGATACGATAATTGGCGAATTGCCAGCAGATGCGTCCTTCTATTCGCTAAATATGCGAGAAGTTGCTACTAATTGGAAAGCTGGAATAGATGTAAAGGAAGCCGATGCTGCAGCGACTTGTTGCTCCAATTTCGAACGGCAATCGATAGGAGGAGGAAGTGAACCTGCCCAATCCGTGCTAGGGAAGGAGGATTTTAATTCGGGAATTCATTTGCAAATAGATTAAATATGAACTGATGATGGCGGAAAACACATTTGCAGGAGATGGAACTCTTTGATGAAGAATGTGTCAGATCAGTTGTTAAATAAAGCAAGGAAACACTGGAACCGTCTTTATTTAAACACACTTAAGACAGGTTTGCTTTATATAATTACGTTGGAACCCATTGACAGCCTCCTTCCCGTGGAGCTTCTAATATTTATTTTAAGCTTGCAGACCCATTGGGGTTTTCTGATGCTGGAGATACGAAAAATTTGCAATGTCCTCGCCGGAACACGAACCCTGGACCTCTCGAATTTGCGTCGAATATGATTCCAACATACCAAGAAGGCATCCGGAAAAAAAAAGGAGAAAATACCTTATAGCTTTTCAAATTCTTGCATCCAACTATTATCGCTCTGTATTATATTTAAAGAAATTAAATAACGAAGAATTTGCATGAATGCATGCAAGTTTCATACATGCATGCATTCATGCAGATTTCATGTATTCATGCATTGCATTGGTTTTATAATCTATTTCATAAATTTTTAAAAGTTTAACGAATTTTTGATTAACAAACTCGTCGATTTGAAAGAGAGCAGTGGCGACACTGTACGGAAAAAACACATTTTTATCTCCGCGCGAGACTGTTTTTCATGACGACTATAATCAGGCTGTAAGATCTAACTCTGTTTGCTATCATAAAATATCCCTAGATCTCTCTAAGGAACATTGCGACTTCTCGTAAGGAATATGGCGGCAAAGCTTCCTATTGGTTCCACTGACCAAAAAGACACTGAAAGTGCAGAAAGACTTAATTCGCTATTTTGCTAAGTTTCAAATGCAAACAATTATGGCTGCTATGGTAAAAAAATTAGGCTTACCCCACTTAAACAGCTTTTAAATTGTTTGTAATTCTACAACTTGTCAGGATTGAGAGTTCGGTGCATATTCTTGGCAAACATCTTCGTGAACTCCTTAAATCCTGATCTGGAACAGGGAGCTGAATGCAGCTATGTTCTGTGGTAGAATATTGTGATTAAGTGATAGAAGAACTGCCCTTGAAAGGGATTTAAAATCCTCTTTTATTAAATCACAATTATTTACAACCACTTCCCAACTCTGGAGGGATACAGAAAGTAGAGACCGCACTTGGGTCTAAAATGAACAATCAAATAATTTAAGGTAAAACTAAATAGAAATTAAATAGTCTTTGCTCACAGAGCTAAAACGCGAGGTTGGCCTCTAAACTAAATGGTGCGTAGCAAGATTTAGCTAATACTGACGCACTTGGAATTACTTCAATAAGTAATCACGTAAAAGCGCTACGGCTTAGAATTTAAATGCTAGCTAGTCAGGCGATCATTGAATAGAGTAACAGTGGTCTATCTGAGACTAAAAGCTCTCTCACACTGAAAGGTTCCTACCTTTCGTTTAAATAGACTTGGCTCCACTTCAAATTAGCATAAAGCTGAAACGCGCGCTTATTCTAACGGGAAGTTGAAATGAAAAGAGATAGACAGAGTAAAATTAAAATAAAACTTTGTTAGTTTAACTAAAACCTTACAAACTATTGCATGTAGATTACCTAAAGGCATAAAAAACTTAATCGGAAGATAAGAACATTATAATTCAATCATTTTAAAGCAAAACCTGTAGTTTACCAACATATATGAATTAAAAAAACTGCGCTCAATGAGCCGAGTAACAAAGCGGATATATATGTGATATTTATATACGTTTGGCTCGGCTGATTGCAACCAAAAAGGGAGGTGCACAACTACATGTTATAGCAATTTTATATACAAAATTTTAACATTCGGAGACCACTCGTTTAGTTATGCGAGACATATAAACGCTTACAGACGTCACGAAAAAATCTCTTCTGAATCCATTTTAAATCATTTTTATAATCCGTTTAGGAAAACGAAGTCCCTTATTGTGTCCGTCTGTAGAGATGTCATGCGAAAGCACCGTTAAATTATATTCGGTTGGGGTCAAAATGGATATTTTCGCTGAAAGATGATAGTCGGAATTTTTCGTGATTACAATGCTTCCTTTACTTAGTACAAGAAAGTAAAAACTGAGGAAAAACTAATCCATTTTTTTTGTCTTTTTAGCTTTATTAGTGAGTATCGTTTCCTTCCCACTTGCACCTTATTACAGTTCAAGAGCATGTACAATACACCATATAAAATACAAAAGTTAGTGCGAGGAATATACATATATGAATGCAGATTCTTCATTCTTTAATTACTTTAATACAAGGCGATATTTGGCTGCAACAATTTAAAAGTGATACAACGCGTTTATGTGCTTCGATGCAAATTCTCATTTCGAGACTAATATACCATAAGAGACCAATGCCCGTTTTGGTTTTAAAAAAACATTTAATACTTTATTAGGAACTACAAAGATTTAAGATTTTTTAATTTTTTTCTTCATTTGAATTTTAGTGAAAGGGAAAAGTATTGATTATCCTGTTCTGGTATAGGTTTTAGCGATAACAAAAGAAAGGTTCGTTAACAATTTTAGTTTAGTTAAGGATTTCGAGTATCTTGCTACTATTATATTAGCATTTTTTCCCAAGTCAATCCTTAAGGGCGTCCCTCGTGGTTCTTCTAGATTTCCGAAAAATGCAAAAAATAAAATTCAAATACATTTCGCATATAAAACTGTACCCAAAAGTCTCAAGGTACAACAATTTTGCATGAAAATTGCCTGTCATATTTTCTTCCCCTGGTTACTGAAAATTTATGAAATTTTACAAAAGATCTTAAAATTTTCCAACATTGTAAGTTTCGTATCGCGAAAAGCCGGCCAGCTCACGTTATGGATGAGATTTTAATGCTTACAGATGCAAAATATTATGTTAAAAAATTATTTAGCAAAATATTATCTAAGGACATTGGTTTAATATCACCAAGTGATACATATATAAGCCAAATTATTTATTGACTTGGCTAATAAGTAGATTTGAACTCATCATTTGATAGAAAGAAAATCTATTCTACACTCATGTCCATAAATTAAGGATAATTCGGAATCACGCGGAAATCGAACTCTAAAATAAATATATCACCTGTAAAATCACTACACACATCTTCACGAATCATATGCAAATTTCAGAAAGAAACCAGATGACACCGATGGTACGTCACAATGACGAGAGTGTAAGAGAGTGATATATAATGAATACAGGCAAAGAAGTCAAACTGTTCGCAGGCGCTTTATAAGCATTTCGGTGCAATAACCGAATAGTTATGACAGAAAGGACGCATTTGGATGATTTTTTACGTGGTAGAATGATCGGCCGTCTAGAATGTGGGCGTAACCAACTGGAAGTATCAGACGAACTTGGAATTGCCCAGAGTGTCATCTCCAGGCTTTGGCAACTATTCCAAGATGATAGTCATGTGAGTAGACGTTACAGCACAGGTAGCGGCAGAGTTACAACGCTGAATGAGGACCGGTATTTGGCAGTTACTGCCTAAAGAAACGGGCGGCGCACAGCCTCAGACCTGTCTCGTCAGCTCTCTTCGGCCACTGGTACTACAATTTCAAGGCAGACCGTCTACAGACGCTTAGGGCAGATTGGTCTATATGCTCGTTGACCTGTCAGATGCCTTCCACTTACTGCAACTCACTGTCGCCTGCGGTTAGCCTGGAGTAGAGAGCATGCATTGTGGATACCGCAACAGTGGGCTTGCGTAATGTTTTCCGACGAGTCCAGGTTTAGCTTGCAGTCTGATTCTCACCGGACTTTCATATGGAGAGCTCCAGGTACCCGTTACCACCAAGAAAACGTCATTGAACGACACCATTACGGTGGTGCAGGAGTGCTCGTTTGGTGTGGAATTTTTCTGGGTTCCGAAACTGACCTGCATGTTCAAATTGGAACCATGACAAGCGAAATCTATCGGGACGTCATTCTGGCACAATATGTACATTCGTTTCGGGGCGCCACGGGCGCACAATTTGTGTTATGGATGACAACGCCCGTCCTCACCGTGCAAACATCGTAAGCGAATACCTTCAATCCGAGGATATCACCCGTATGGACTGGCCAGCATTCTCACCGGACTTGAATCCAGTAGAGCACGAGTGGGACATGTTTGGCCGACGAGTGGCAGCCCGTCAACCTCCTCCTACATGTCTACCGGAACTTCAGAGAGCATTGCTTTTTGAGTGGTGTAATATCCCCCAAGATCAGATCGATCATTTGATACTCAGCATGCCTAGGCGTTGTACTTACTCTATTGCATCGTCTGGGAGACATACAATGTATCATACCAACCATGTGATATTGTTTTTTTGTAAATATGTTTTTTTGTAATTTGCTCCAGGGAGAAAAAATCGCTAACTTTTTTAATAATATCAAACATATAGCGTCTTTTTTTGCTCTTTACCTTTTGTTTAATAAATAAGCTTTACAAATAAGTCAAATTTGTTTTGCTTTTAACTCTTCCTTTGCCTGATTTTGCATTATCCTTAATTTATGGACATGAATGTATCTGCTTCAGGTGCACGACATAGCAGCTGCATGTACACTGCAAAAAATAGGACAGTTCTCTGTCTCCCGTTCTACTGTGCCGATTGACGGAAGCGCAACTTGGGATACGTATTAGATTTATATAAAGTGTTGTTCTACTATAGGTATTTTGGAACAAAATTGGACTTTTTCTGAAATGACATGCCAACTTTTTTTTCATATTTCGATTCTACTTACTCCAGTTATGCCAAACAGCCAAATTTTGTAAAACTCGCCCGAGTAGTTTTGAAAAAATTGGCTCTCAAAAGTTTAGCTCCTCAATGTTAGTTGAATTTGACATATATTTATTAATATTTTATTTTTTATTAAACTTAGTTGATTCCTTCTTTCACATTTCGAATTTTAGGCTCATTCAAAATAAAATTCCCTCGTTTTTTTATGATTTATTTTAAAAATTTATATTTTTAAATAATTTTTATCATAAATTTTTCGAAAAACATTTTGAATTAAAATGTATAAAAGTTTTACCATCATCTTAAAGTAGATGTGTTTCTAAGCCTACTTGCAAAAATTAGAGTTTTTTTATTCAAAATTTCCTAAGATATACGTGAATTTATATATTTGAAATTTAGCGTAGTTCTTAACAGCCATAATAACACAAACGGGGTTTAAGCACTTTGTTAGAATTATTTGAAAGCATGAAATTTTTTTTAGCTCGTCAGCAATGAAAAGAAAAAAAAAGGAAAATAGATAGTTTTAAATTAAGAAATTCGCCAAGTAAATTGGCGCAAACTGAAAAAAATACGCCGAAATAAATTTTTGAATTTCTCCCTAAATTTCGCACCAAATTTTACAAAATTTAATATTTAGGCATAATTTGAGTCGTAGAATTAAAATATGGCAAAAACACTGGCATGTCATTTCTGGCAAATTCCGATTTTGTGTCGGAATACCTATGTTAGAATGATGTTATATATATCCTTGTCAGGACTGATTGTTCTGTGCATACTTTTGGCGAACATGGTCGTGATAGTATTAAAGTCCTTATCTTGAACAGGGAGCTGAATGCAACTATGTTCAGTGGTAGAATAACTGCACGTAAGAGTTGGTTTAAAATGACCCTTTTATTAAACTACTATTTACAGCCACTTCCAAACTCGGAAGGGACAACAGAAAATAACGACAGCACTTAGGTCTAAACTGAACAATCAAATACTTTAAAATAAAGTTAAGTAGAAAATTTCGATGTCGTTGCTCTCGGAGCTATAAACGGGAGGTTGGCCTCTATGCTAAACGATCAATGGTGCGTAGCAAGATTTGGCTAATACTAACGCACTTAGATTTCCTCAATAAGTAACAGCGCTAAGGATTAGAATTTAAATACTAGCTAGTCAGGTGAACGTCGAACAGAGCCGCAGTGATCTGAGACCAAAAACTCTCTCACACCGAGAAGTTCCTCGCTAACATTTTAAATACACAACTTGGCTCCACTTCAAATTAGTATAAAGCTGAAACGCGCGCTCATTCTAACGGGAAGTTGAAATAAGAACTTACAGGAAAGAAAAATTAACATAAAACTGTCTTAGTTTAGAGTAAAACCTTACATCCTAAGTGGCGCTTTTTGAGACACGAAAAAGGCAGTTTAAATTTCATCAACTGGCCGAGTAGAACGGGAGATATAAAATTGTCCTCCCCCCTGCAGTGCACATTTGATTTATTATGTCAGGTTTGAGTTTAACAATAAAATTCATGAAGCTAATGAAATGAGAATTAATGAAACTCTGAGATTACATTTTTGAAACTTATTTTCTAATCTGCAAATGAATGTAACGAATTTTCGTGGATTCGTGATCATTCTCCCTGGGGGACGGAAAACAATAAATTTCCACCGAATGACAGAGAACACGAACATAAAACTGGATTCTTGACTGAAAACAGACATAAAATGAGATTCCATACATTCCATTCACAACTAAACATATAGAACTGTACAATAGAGTTTTACAAATTATAAGTCATTCTGCTTCTACCTCTCTGTGCGAGAAAGGGTTTTCAACACTAGCTCAAATAAAACCAAAATGCCAAAATCGGTTTGATATATCTGTCAGTCTCGGATTTGAACTTAAAAGCAGCTGTGAGAGGATCGGCTGACGCATCCATCTAATTAATATGAATTTAGTATTTAATCTTGCGTTAATAAGATAAAAATCACCCAAAAGCTAATAGCCTTTAATTATTAAAAAAGAATATAAAGTTTCTTTCTGGCAGTTAACTGTATTTTTAAAAAGTATTCTAGTAACATATACTATATTGATTTCGAAGAGGGAAAGGTTAGGGTGATCCGGTGGGCAGAAAATTCTAGTTTATAAAAGAAGCCCCAAATTAAAAAAAAATATCTGAAAGGTTTCAGATTTCAAATTACGTCCAAAGGGGCGTTCGTTTAACATTTCATGTGTTACCTCTATTTATTAAACATCATGTTCTTCGAAATTAAACCATAAAATGCAGTTCAACAACAATATCGTAAAATAATTTTAAACTGAGCATATCTTTAAAATTTCCTACACACAGTCTCACGCGCTAGAGATAAAAATGTTCCGTATAACGTTGCCATTGCTCGCTTTGAAATCCTCGAGTTTGTTAATCAAAAATTCGTTAAAGCTTTACAAAATATGCAATCGATAACAAAACAGATTCCAAATTTGGGCTTCCCGATGCCCATATTCGCAGTAGGATTACGTCATTCAAAATTGGATGGCTCTAGATACCGACGTTTTATCACAATGCGAGAAACATACATACATTTACGCACATTCTTCATTATTTAATTAATTCAAATATTATAGAGAGTGATAATATTTGTTGGTAAAAATTTAAAAAGTGAAACGGACATTCAGAGCGATTCGACGCAAAATAGAAAACGAAAACAATAGTCCTTCAGAGACAAAACCCCTTTGGACTAAACAAAAAGTTTGAAAAACGCTGCACTGCAGTATCCTTATACGCAGTATATCAAAGTACATTTAATATTTACAAGTAAACAGAATTTTCTCAAAGCTGATTTCAGTTACTAAAGTATGTCTAGACTTTGCACGCATATTATTTTATAAACTTAAAAAAATTTTAAATTTTAGTACTGCACGCTCGATGAGACATAAAACACATAACATAAAGAAATAGTGCTTATGCGAGCTGTTTTTATTGTAGTTTATTACACTAAGCAAGGTTACGCTGCAGTTCGTGAAACGTGTCTTCACTTATTAAAATTTCTAAGGTCACACACTATGTACTCATAAGAAGGCACACGTAATACTGCACAAAATGGTTAAAAAGGGAATAGCCTTTATTTAGTAAGAAATGCTCACGGTTCAAAGAAAAAGAGAGAAAGAGACGTGATGGCTTCGAGGCGAGAAAACTTACCACCAAGGAAGATGATGTAAAATCACATAACTCAACAAAGTAATGATGAAACAAAGGACTAATTTGAAGTGTTCACAACTGAAATTTTTTAAAGGAAAATACAAGCACTCCTTAGCGGTTGCAAGTGGTTGATGACTTTAAATGATGTTCAGTGTAACCTAGTGACAGCTGGTGTTGCGCGCGCATTTTGATGAGCTTCAAAATTAGATAAGCAGCCTTGAAACACGTGGGGAACCTCTTTTAATGAAACGCAAGAGATTACAAAGCATAGCAGTAACTGAAGAAGAGCTTACTAAGCCGAACTGAAAACAAACCTCTTCTCTAAATCTCTAATAACTGTCAGTTCGCTTAGAAATAGGGTAACTGATATCTGTTTTCCTCGTGCTCATCATGAATTCCATGGAAATGAAAAAGCGCGATTTCTTAGCCAAAGATGCCTTAAATTTACCATAGATATTGTTACGAAAGTCCAGCGGCGGTAAGGCAGCTTCCCCGTAAAGCAGGCTTAGGGTTGCCAGAAAATGGCAAAGGACAACAGGGTTGCCACATTTGGCGAGAAATCGCCGATTTAGCGACAAAATAGGCGATATGCCATAGACGGACGGAGAACCTTCTGGAAAGAATTCTTACTGGTTTAGCCCAGAATGTTCTCGAACACAAGCCAAAAGCTATACAAACCCTGCTGGGACGCGGAGAGTCAATCAGTGCGGAGTCTATCGAGTTGATTGTCAATCAGCGAGCGAGTGTCTCGTAGTCTAATGCCGAGTTGATCGTCGAGTGCATCGAGAGAATCTCTTAGTTTGTCGTGAGTTACTGCATCGTCGAGTTTTATCTTAGAATGTGTTGAGCTCCTAGAACGACCGAACCCAGTCGGGAACTATACTCTAGTGCATCGTCGAGTGCATCGCAAGTTGTAGGGTGGAGAGTCTCCAGAGTATATAGTATTCCGAGAACGACTAAGCAGAGTCGGGATCGGTACTCTGGTGCCTTGCCGTGAAGCTGTCTCCTCCGTTATAGCCTGATAGCCTGAAAAGATGTATCGCTGATTGTCTCAGCGTGTTTATAATAGATATTCGACGACTGTAAGCGTTATTTTGGAGCTGTCTTGAAAAATACTGGCCAATAAAGTGTGTTTTGATGCTTCATCAAGTGTCGTCGTCGTTATTCACTCTAAATCCACGAACCCTTTAACGTACGTACGAAGAAGAGAAAAACGTGACAATATGAATATTAGAAGTCCAAAGAGCTACTGAGCCCTGAAGCTTTGAGCTAAGTGGAATGAGGAATATACATATTTCATCTTGTAATGCCGAGGGCATAAAAACAGTTCTTTCCTTCTGTTTACCATAGACTGCATTCAGAGTCTTTCTTTTCGCTTAAAGTATCTCAGTTTTCATCTGGTAACGGTAAATTTGCAAGTTACTTGTTTCGTTTCAATCAAATAATTTATGTGAATTTTCAAAAACAGTACCCCAAAATGTGGAACATTCGAATTTTTCATGTCCTATCTTCGATGGCCCTAGATCAGTGATGGCGAACCTATGGCACGTGTGCCGCAGTCCACACACAGAGCTTCATCAGCCGGCACGCGACTAAAATATTACTTCCTTAATCAATAATCACAATAAAACGATACTATGTAATTTAAATAAGTGTTTTAGTCTGTTCTTGAAGATTACACTTACTTAATTATCGCATAATGCCACTAGCATAGGGCCTAAGCCTAGATATAAGATTTTCATAAGATAATGAAATGATATACTTATTTATTGACCCAATTTATGACGTTTCAGTTGTTTGGACCAATCATATTACTCGTTACATGGCAAAAAATACGCCAAAGTTGTTTGCTAAACGAAATCAAATTTATTGGAGACTGCCGGTGAGTTTTAATACTTTCAATGTTAAATAGATTCCAGTTTTCAGATCTAAGCATTTTAAGGTAACTTGCAAATAATTCTAATTCAATATCTTAAATAGAATGTACAAATGTAATGTAAACATGCAATTTAATATACAGTATAGCAAAACATGAAAGAGAGGGAAACCAAGCTTATTGACATGCGCTTGGTAAAAATAAGCCCAATAAACCCGAAAAAATGTATATGGAATCTGAAGTTAGAAGTTTAGCAAAGAGATGTGCAGGTTAACAGTTACTGCTGTCCCCTGTTCGTATTTGAATCTGCAGCCACAGATTGTTGATTCGTGAAACTCCAGTTCCTCACTGTTGGCTAATAATGTTACCTCTTTTTAGTTGTCAGGACTAAGTGTTCTGTGCATACTCTTAGCGAACATATTCGTGAAGTAGTCTAAGTCCTGATCTTGAAAATTGAGCTGAATGCAGCTATGTTCTCTGGTAGAATACTGTGGTTAAGTGGGAGAATAACTGCACGTAAGAAGGATTTAAAATCCTCTTTTATTAAACCACTATATTTACAGCCACTTCCCAACTCGGGAGGGATAACAGAAAATAATGACCGCACTTGGGTCTAACTTGAACAATCAAATAATTTAAAATAAAAATAGAAATTAAGTAGTCGTTGCTCACAGAGCTATAAACGCAAGGTTGGCTTCTATGCTAAGAGATCAAGGGTGCGTAGCAAGATTTAGCTAAAACTAACGCACTTAGATTATTTCAACAAGTAATAGCGTAACAGCGCTAAGGTTTAAAGTTTAAATACTAGCTAGTCAGGCGAACGTCGAACAGAGCAGCAGTGATCTGAGACTAAAAGCTGTATCACCCCAAGAAGTTCCTTGCTAACGCTTGAATACAAACTTGGCTCCACTGCAAATTAGCATAAAGCTGAAACGCGCGCTCATTCTAACGGGAAGTTGAAATAAGAAATCATAGAAAAATGAAATTAAAAATAAAACTATATAAGATCGTATACTATATAAGGTACTATCGATCGTATACTATGTAAGGTTCGTATACTATGTAAGGTGTAAATACTATCGATCGTATACTATGTAAGGTTTAAACTAAAACCTCACATAGTATACGATCGATTTATGTTTAATGCTTCCTTTTTTAAATTTTGTGCTTTTCTATACTCCAGGTCTTGAACCCTCACAAATGACTCCAGCAAAAAAGGCAAAATTAAACATTGGTAGTGGAAGATCATTTCAAGAGACCTGACAGAATTATTTGGAGTTATTGAACACAATAGGAAAGGATTACGCATTCTGTGCGGGGAAAGTTGTGCATCGTATATCTGGTGTCAGACCACATTTAACACCAACCACAAGATTGTTAGATTGTTGCCGAACTTGATGAAGCTGAGTAGAAGGTGCCTTTTGAAGAGAAACTGAGGAATTATAATTACCAGAAAGCTGGGTTTGGGAATTATCTTTCTAAAACAAACCATCTAATAACGGCCAGCTTTCAAATTTCAGTGCACCTGGCGAAAGATGATAAATCTCTATCCCATGGGGATTTAGTCAAAGATGTCATGTTGTCTGGGAGTAATCCCCTTTTTCATGACTTTCCAAACAAGGACACAATTAAACACGTATCGCTAAGATGCCACTTAGCAGAAATACTGTTAAAGATCGAGTCCTGCGGATGGCAAGCGATATTGGTCAGCAGCTCATCACTGACTTACAAAAGGCAGCCTGTTACTCAAGCACAGATATAAATAACCATGCAAGGCTAGCTTGCGTTATGCTGTTGGTGATACGATGAGAGAAAAACTGGTTAAATTCGCATCTTTGCCGGAAAGAACACAAGGAACCATGCAATAACCATGCAAGGCTAGCTTGCGTTATGCTGTTGGTGATACGATGAGAGAAGAACTGGTTAAATTCGCATCTTTGCTGGAAATAACGCAAGGAACCATGCAATAACCATTAAGGCTAGCTTGCGTTATGCTGTTGGTGATACGATGAGAGAAGAACTGGTTAAATTCGCATCTTTGCCGGAAAGAACACAAGGAACCATGCAATAACCATGCAAGGCTAGCTTGCGTTATGCTGTAGGTGATACGATGAGAGAAGAACTGGTTAAATTCCCATCTTTGCCGGAAAGAACACAAGGAATAAATATTTGAAATGCTTTGATGGAAGCTTTTTTGCAACAAGACATAAGATCAGAAAACGTACTTCCAATTACTAGTAATGGTGCGCTTTGCATGTTGGGAACAACATCTAGTTTCACACAGTTCTTTGTTAAAGAAGCAAAACACCCCGTTATTCAATTCCACTGTCTCATTCACCAAGAAGCTCTTGTGCCAGGAGCAGCTGCCAAATATTAGACAATGTTCTCAATGATGTCACCAAAATGGTAAATTACGTCATGGCTCGAACTCTTAATTGTCGACAGTTACAAACACTTCTTGATGAGGCTCAAGCACACTTTGCTTATGTACAATAATGTCCGATGGTTGAGCAGGAGGACGAGTTTTAGAGATTTGAAAGCTGCCGGGATGAAACTATACTATTTTTGAATGAAAAAGGGCAGGATTATCCAGAGCTCATTGATATGGTTTGACTTAACAATGTTACGTTTTTTACAGATTTTACACAACACTGCAATATACTGCACAAGCAATCGCAAGGCTTGGGAAAAACGGTAGAACGGATGTTTTAGAATATAAAAACTTTTGAAAGAAAACTGCATGTTTTTGAAAGAGATTTTGCAAGTGGGCAGCTGAAATACTTCCCAAATCTTAAGATGCATCTAAAAAACTCTACACAATTTGCGCACAATCTTCAAGTCACGAAGAAATCTACAAGGGATTTTCGAGCATCGTAGCAGCGGCAAAGAAGAATTTTAATGACAGATTTCTACAGTTCCGTCAGATGAAAACAACCACGCGTTTTCATACTTCTCCAGATGAATCTAAGTTTCTGTTTATCTCATTTATTTCAAGGAAGCCCTACGTGCAAAAGGAAATTCTGTGATATGCGTGCAACACGTGAAAAGGTGGAGTGTAGGTGCTATTCGTACTTTGTTTTGATCATCTTCAGCGTGTGGACAGCTGTTTTCAGCTTTGAATTATAGCAAATGTGACACAAGAAACAGACTGACAGATAAACTGAGTGTTACATGTGTTGCGCTCAAATTAACGAAGTATGAGCCAAGGTTTGCCGAATTATCAGTATGTATACAACAGCAAAAATCCCATTAATTACGCAAAACCGATCTATTTCCTGTATTAAGTTTTTTATATCGTTGAAAACTTTCTTCTTGTTTTTTCTTTCTAAATCTTAAGACAAGTATGTATAGTTTTGCTAAGCTAAACCCCCATTTTCAGGTTTAATTGGAGTGTTGGCATCTTGTTATAAGTAAGTGAGTTTTGGTTAATTTGGGCACGCGGCTCCAAAAAAGGTTCGCCACCACTGCCCTAGATTATGCTTGCAGAACGATTTGAAAACGTTCGGCGTGACTCGGCCAGTGAACTTATTTGTTTTCGTGAAGCGCAGACTATTGTTCCTTGTTTTTCTTTGTTTTATTTCTCTGTGTAATATTTAGTGTTTTGGTTAACTTACTTTTGTAAGCCCCACATCTTCTGCGCACGGGAAGATTGTATATGTACAAAATAAATAACTAAAGATGCAAAAAAAATCTGAAAGCGTTCAGATTTTACATTACGGCCAAAGGGGTGTGTTTTTTTAACGTTTTGTGTGTTACTTTTATTTATTAAATACCATGTTTTTCGCACTTAAACCATAAAAGGCAATTCAACAGCAATATCGCAGAATAATTTTAAAATGAGCATATCTTTAAAATTTCCGATACATAGCCTCATGCGTTGGGGTAAAAATGTTTTTTTTCCGTACAGAAAATTCCTCGCTTTGAAATCGTTCAGTTTCTTGATAAACAATTTTTTAATGTCTGACAAAATATGGAATAGATAATAAAACAAATTCCAAATACGTTCTTTCAAAGGTACACATTCGGTGGAAGATTACGTTATTCAAAATTGGATGGTTCTAGGTACCGTTGTTTTATCACAATGCGAGAAACATACATACATTTATGCAAAATCTTCATTTTTTAATTTCTTTAAATATAATACAGGGCTGTAATAATCATCGCAAAATGTCAAAACGAAATGAAATTAATAGCCCTCTTGGGCTAACGCTCTTTGGGCTAATAACAAAATACAGCTAGAATTTAAAACAAAAATTGTAAAACGTATATATGCTTCCATAAGTTAAACGTATATTAAGGATGTTATAAAAACAGAGCAAAAAGGTGTGTCTAATGAGGCAAAATTCCCCTTTCCAACGAAGAAGCGAAAGAAAAAGTAAAACATATCCTTATCATCATTACATTTATTCCTTTTAATTCGTTTCATTTTCCTAATCGCTTCAGGGATGCGAAATCCGCTTAATTGCTGCGTTTTTAATACTTTATTTCAGTGCTCTTTCTTTCTGGCAGAACTGAATGTCAGATTGCAACTCTAAACTCTGAACACACACCAGAACATGTAATAGGTCTGAAATGAAATTTATAGCTTGTAACTAATGTGTTTTTAACTAAATACTTTTGGAGGAAGTTCATTTAAATAAAACTAAACAGATAAAATCTGCGCTAGCTGCGGTATTTGTTGTTATTTTTTCGTCACTGAGCTAGGCAAGTTTGCTGTTAAAAAAATAAAATAAAAATTACGCAATTTAAAGAAATAATTAACTGTTTTTATTTCATTATTATTACTTTTTGCAGTTGCGTCTTTATTCCTAGACTTTTAGAAGTGGCCCATAGCGACTAGACATGCACAAAGGATGTGATACAAAGTGCAAATCAAAATTTACAATTTTAAAGAGAATTGATGGAGTTACTGCGAATCTTAACATTATGGCTAAATCAAGACGTTCAGTGCAGGCAATACTTTTAAGACAACTTTACTTCCACTTCGATCTAAATTTTTCAATAAGAATGATGGTTTGCAAGTGCGATGTTATGCAGTATATGCTCAATTTGAATTTTTCTTGATGTTTTTCAAGCAATTCTGTTGCCTTATCGCTGAAAACAATGATTGTTAATTGATGACATTGTCTAATATGATGATTTCTACAGCTCTCATCGGATGCGAATAACGCACCTCTGGGTAAAAATGTGCAATATTGCTCACTAAGTCTAGTTTAAAAATCAATCTCATTTCGACTAAAGAAAAGAAAACATGTACACTTTGCACAAAAAAGAAGTAGACCGTTCCATATCACCCGTTCTACTGAACCGATTGTCGATATTTAACTTGCGTTTTTCGTGTTTCGAAAGCGCAACAGAGGATATATATCAGATTTATATATAGCATTGTTCTAATATACGTATTTTGACACAAAATAGGACTTTTTCTGAAATAAAGTACCATTTTTTTTTCGTATTTCGATTTTACGACTCAAATTATGCCTAGATATTAAATTTTGTAATTTTCGGTGAGACATTAAAAAAGTTATCTAAGAGCATTTTTTTTCAGTTTGCTCCAAGAATAATTCACTTGGCGAATTTCTTAATTTGTAAGGTTTTGGTTTAAACTAACAAAGTTTTATTTTAATTTCCCTTTCCTATGAGTTCTTATTTCAACTTCCCGTTAGAATGAGCGCGCGTTTCATCTTTATGCTAATTTGAAGTGGAGCCAAGTTTTGGTATTTAAGGTTAGCGAGGAACTTCTCAGAGTGAGAGAGCTTTTAGTCTCAGATCACTGCTGCTCTGTTCGACGTTCGCCTGACTAGCTAGTATTTAAATTCTAAGCCTTAGCGCTGTTACGCTATTACTTATTGAAATAATCTAAGTGCGTTAGTATTAGCTAAATCTTGCTACGCACCATTGATTGTTTAGGATAGAGGCCAACCTCACAATCATAGCTCTGTGAGCAATGACTACTAAATTTCCACTTAACTTTAGTTTAAATTATTTGATTGTTCAGTTTAGACCCAAGCGGGGTCATTATTTTCTGTCATCCCTCCCGAGTTGGGAAGTGGCTGTAAATGGTGGTTTAATAAAAGAGGATTTTAAATCCTTCTTACGTGCAGTTCTTCTACCGCTTAACCACAGTTTGCTACCACAGAACATAGCTGCATTCAGCTCCCTGTTCAAGATCAGGACTTTAACTACCTCACGAATATGTTCGCCAAGAGTATGCACCGAACACTCAGTCCTGACAAATTTATAGCAACCTATTTTCCTTTCCTTTTCTACTGTACACAAGCTAAAAAAGGCCATCGTTCTTAACCTTCAAATAATTCTCACAAAGTGTGTAAACCATATTTGGCGTTATTATCGCTTATAACAAATATGAGAAATTGCAAAAGCTGCCGATATGTAAATTCATGTACATCTTAGTAAATATTAAATATAAAACTAATTTTATGCAGGTATGCTTAGAAATACATCTACTTTACGGTGAGGGTAAAAAGTTTAAAATTCCCAAATATTTTTCGAAAAATTTATTTATAAACTTTTTTTTAAATACAAATTTTAAAAATAAATCACAAAAAATGGCCGAATTGTATTTGGAATGAACCTAAATTTCGAAACGTGAAAGAAAGAATTAAATAAATTTAATAAAAAAAGAGATATTAATAAATAGATACCAAATTCACATGGAGGAGCTAAAATTTTGAGAGCTAATTTTTTTTTAAACTATTCGTATGATTTTTACTAAACGTGGCACTTTGACATAATTTGAAGATCGAAATATGGAAACAAATTGGTATGTTATTTCAGAAAAAGTCCGATTTTGTGTCAAAATACCTATGTTAGAACAATGTTCTATATAAATCTAATATATATAACAAATAAGTCGTTTTTCAAGACATGGAAAACGCAAGTTAAATTTCGACAATCGGTCCAGTAGAATGAGTGATGTAAAACTGTTTCTTCTTTTTTTTTGTCCAAGGTATACCTTCTGCACCTGTTGAATAACAGTAGAGAATCCCAAATTTCCTCTCATTTCTTACCTCTTGAAGATGAAATAAATTCGTTTCCCATTCTCTTTTTGTGTTAGGAAGATCAAATATATAACTCAGCTTTCATATCTTTTCCAGCGGATTAAATGAATTTAAACAATAGTTATATTTTTAACACGCATGAATATATTTCGTGTTGTAATGTAGCAGTTCCGTTTTGATAAAGAATGATCTGAAATAGCCTGTTAATTTCTAAATAAATTATTTCATAATTCCATCCTGAAATAACATTTCACAGATTTCCTCAGCACATGGCCGAGTTTTAGTAACTACTACAAACATATGTTTCAACACCCAGCATTTAAACGTTTCGAATTTTCCTTTTCCATATTCTGCTAAACACACGTAAATTCCTAAATTGATTTTCCGGTACCTTTAGCTGCTAAGCGAATGCAGTTCCATTGCGAAGTAATTGTGAACGTTGGTACCAACTTATGTATGGTATCCAAAATCGCACACCCAAAATGTATAGGACCCTGTTCGTTGCTTGGAGTGCATTAAAAATATGACCCAAGAGCTGTGTCTTCCACACGAATAGTCTTTTGTTTTTTTAAATGCAAATGAAAAATATTATGTCACATATAAACCAATTCTGGAAACATAAAACCATATGATGGAGGATACGTGATTGGTGAAAGGTGCATATTTGTCATAAAAGGGAAACGACATCATGTATAAAGACTTAACATGACACGTATAGATAGAAACAATCCTTGCACCTCTGGTTATAGAGCAGGTGATTGAGGTGTAACTGAACCTAGCTAACTAATAATCTTCCGCTCCAGGGTTTGAGGGTATACCGTAGTCGTATCTTCTTCAAATAAACATCTTTTTAGGTTAAATATTTGCTATACAACTATGTACAGATTACATTTTAGAAGAAATAAAACATTTTCTCTACAGTAGAGCTAGCTAAGCAGCGTCCGCTCTCTTCTCTTTCACATACCAATCTTCCACTTTACTCCCACCTGCGACCAGGGGGGCAGTCCGTTCCCGTCTTCCAGTCGAAGCGAGGAGAGGGTTCTGTATCCCTTCTTTGAGGGTGGGTAACCAAGTGTTCTCTAGAGGAAGGAGACGTTACAAGGGAAAACACTTCAAGCCGGGCGTCAGAGGAACTATAGTCCTCTTCTCCTACTACTATCTTGTTTGGAGGACATTTCATTTGTCGTGTATTTTGAGCGCCCCCTTGCCGCACAAGGCACTGTGCACTTATAGTATGCATGCCCACCGGAATTCGAACCCGGGTCATTAGGGATGGCATTCAGCGTAGCTCCCCACTATCCAGTCTAGTTGGCACAATCAGATTATCCCAACTTCGCGTAATGACAATGTGTTCAGTTTGAGAGTATTGCGATATATATTTGTCTGTTGGTTAATTTTTGATTTGCAATTGCGAAACAGTATAGAAGATGCTATACATTCTGCCGCCGTGACAGTGCGAGAGTCATCTGCAGAGTGGATAGCAAACTGAAAAATACTGGAAACATC
>KK114676.1:160446-183362 GCA_000611955.2 Stegodyphus mimosarum
TTCGTTCCGGTCCGCTAACTGCTTTCGGCCTGTGCATTCGGCCCGCATGCAGTTTGAGTTTGAGACCACAATACTGCAGCATATTTGCAGTTTGAGTTTTGAGACCAATATACAACTCCAACTTATTTAGCAGAAAGTCTGTAGAGTCATTAGGTTATTTCGGAAGAGGGAGAGATGAAAAAGGAGCAACGGAATCGAACCCCGGACCTCTCGGTTACGCGTCGAGCGTGCTGACCACTACACTACGAAGACATGCATACCTTATCGACTCCCCTTTTAAAGGGCGACTGGGGTTTTTAGGGGACCCAATCGCCAAATACTGGTGGTGAAGAATCATCATTCACCACCCTTTTTTAGTTCAGACGCCACTTGTAGATATTTAGGTTATTTTCGATGCCAGGAACTGAAGAAATGAGCAACGCCTTCGCCGGGAATCGTACCACGGATCTCTCGTTTACGCGTCGAGCGTGCTAACCGCTACACCACGCAGGCATGCGAAAAAGGCGGGAGAAATACTTTGTAAGTCTTTTGAAATGATGCATGCATTTATCCGCGTTTCATTTAATTTCACTCCTGAGCGACATTTATGGCTTGATTGTCTCCCCCTGTTCTGTAGGGTTTAGTCCAAAGATCTCGCTGAACAATCTATTTGTTTGGTTAATATTTTCGCTTTCCAGAAAATTATATGCCCGATAAACTCCATCTAACTAGCGTTGTCGTCCAGATAAATAAGTTCCTGAAAAGACAAACGTAAGACTTAAAAGATTTTTTTACTTTCCAATTAGTTCAGAGCCTCCATCAAAGAAATGAAGGTCTAAGCTTCCATCCAACATGACGCCCACTCAGACCATTAAACCTCCGCTACTACAGTATTCCTTTCTCTGATGCTGGAGAACAGGTAGTGGCTCTCATATTCTCTGCTCATTAAGGGAAATCGAGAATCGGTAGTCAGGATGAATCTGGATTCATCGATGAATAGAATGGTCCTCTTATGTTTGGTTGAAAAATGATGTTCTTTTCATCATGCTAAAGGGATAATCTTTTGCGTAGAAGGGAGCAGGAAGCAAACAGTAGATAGTTTTACAAGCTGACGTCTCCCTCGAAACAGTAACCTTTATATCTCAGCTTCCTGCGTCAGCGTGGAAGAGTCGGCATGTCATGAGAGAGCTGAAAAGCTATTGCACTGCTCTTATGCATCGTTCAAATGAAACAAAACATCGATCTTTAGTGACCATGGCCCTTGGGCGACCTTATCTACACATTCTCTCTGCGGTTATAGTAACTTTAAATAATGTTCGTAAGATATCGGACACTAATTGCACGTCTGTAGCGATCTGCACATGATACTGCTCTGCTTTCAGCAAATTCTTGACGATTCTCAACTTCATATTATGTTCAAACTATTAGTTGAGACTCAAAGTTGTTGAGAAAGATAAGTTGAGAGACTCCTTATTTTAACTACGTGCAGCTCCAAATTTCAGGAAATGTTGAGCGGAGAAAATCAAGCCATAAATGTCGCTCAAGAGTGAAAGTGAATGAAACGTGGATAAATGCATGCGCACTTTCAAAAGACTTTCACAGAAAAATACTACGTACAGACTAAATACCTCGTTCAAACGCACATATGCTGCTGTATGTTTGACACTAACGATGTTACGAACTGAAATCAACTGAACAATCAGGGTTCGAATCCCTGTTCGGGCGCTGTTGTAGAGACATTAGTTTATTACACAAGCAGTACATGTGAAATATGAGCAATGCCCTCGCCGGGATTCGATCCACGGACCTCTCGAATACGCGCTGAGTGTGCTGACCGCTAAACCACGAAGGCATGACAAGAAGGCGGGAAAAATACCTTATCTACACCCTCTTTTAAAGGGCGACTAGAGATTAGGGGATCCAATCACCAAATCCTGTTGGTGGAGAATCATCATCCAGCACCTTTTTTGTTCAGCCGCCACTGTATTATCATCAAGAAAGAGGCCGTCGCGAGTTCACTCACTGGAACAGAACTCTTACTTTTAGAATTAACGTGAGAAAACCCGCTTTTTGCTAAGGCAGAGGCCGCCGTTTCTTCACCTTGGACTTCTTGGCGAAGAAAGTTCATCAGATATTCTACAGTATGGAAACTCTTGGACAGACTTGCCTCGAAATTTCTCCTTCTTTCCCAGGTCAGCAACTGGAAGGCAATTTTCCACTAGCTGCTAAATCGGCCTTGGTTCATTTAGTCACTGCTTTCTTCATAACCGTTCTTAGTAAGCCACGAACGTAAATTTGGACGAGTAAATTAGCTCTTCCAAAACGCTCTTTGAACTATTTAATAGCTATCGAATAATTCTCTACCGTAGACGGAAAACTCTGAAATGAGACGTACAGCTTTCGATTTGGGCTCCACGGACTGTACTAGATGTTGCAACTTATCTGCGTCAGGTAGATAAGCTTCTGAAATAAGCTCCAGAAAGACCAGTATTCTTTTGGCTCCCCTGAAAATTTTTTAAGCTCAGTTTTTGGTAATTTAAATTTACATTTTTCATTTTTAGCTGCAGAAGCTTCTTTTCAGTCGCTTGTCCATTTTAGCACATATTTCTACATGCCTGTCCCTGTATGTTTCTGCTTCTTCAAATTCGCCGGGGTACAATTTCCTACCATCTTTTGTCTTCAACAAATTCTCAGCAGTTAAAGATTGACAGCTTTCAAGTCTCTGGAACTTATCAGTAATTTGAAGCCGTAAAACGGAAATTTCATTTACATCAACAGTTTCTTTAAACAATTCACTTTCAGGTTCCTTCGGGCAGAAAGTAAAAGACATTCTCAGACCTTTCTTTGCGTTTTTAACGCATTCAAATCCATTTTCAGGGAAAACTTCAAACTACGAGATTCTAAATTCAAAACACCAGCCCACCCGAGGGCGCCACGTTCTTATGTTGAGAACGAGAATTCAATATCGGAATCATGGGTTCGCTTCTACACGAAGCAGGGTGTTTTGGTATTGCCCGAAAGGCAATAGTCGTTTCAATTTTCACGAAGACACTTTAAGTACAAAACACATACACGAACATAACAACAAAAATGTTCATTTCAAAACTCGGCATAAAAGGCACACACACACACTCGTAGCTACATCCATTTATCTGATTCTTACACATTCTAGAAGCTAAAGTCGTTAACCCAGCTTCAATTCATTTCAATTCTTAACAAACGATGTGCATTTTTGTTTGGATGCAAGAGATTTGCATTCTATTCGATACTTTTCAAGAAAATCACCAAAATATTCAAATTCTATTAATTCTGAACACCAGTGTGTACGTTACTTTAATAGTCCACCATCATCATTAAATGCCATGGTAGATGCAAACAAACGCATAACCTAAAAATACGGTCAGAAATGTTGCAATCAAATTATAATGCATTAGAAATATAATATTAATTATAACGTGTTCAAAAATTGTTATGGAACACGGGCAAACTCATTTCACGTATGATTAATGCTCCAAATAAAACGAAAGCACTGAAAAAATAAATAAATAAAAGACATTATGCATAACTGTTCGGCAACATTTTCAGTATATCTCGGACAAGGCACCTAACTGTGCTTCTAGTACAATAAAATCTTTTATTTCGATTTCCCAGTTGGATCACGAGCGTCAGAAATAGGAAGTATTTTTGTATTTAATATAAGATATGTTATGAAATAATTACTTCGACACCAAGAAAAAGCATAAAATTAGAAACCTAGATTAGTTACTTATATGTGCAAACCACATAACTGAAAGTACAATAAAATTTCGAATCGCTGGCGACACAAATAAGCTCAGCAAAAGCTCAGCAAACGACATTTGCCTGAGGAGGCTTTTATCAAAGAATCGTAAGAGGAAAAGAACTGAGCTTTTTACATTTAAAAAAAAATCATGGTTCAATTATGGTACAAGAAAAAATCTGATAGTTTTCAGATTTTAACATTTAGAACATTTTTTCTGTTTTTTTTTTTTTTTTTTTTTTTTTTTTTTATTTTTTTTTTTTTTTTTTTTATTCTTTTCAGTCTTTTCCCTGTTCATGATATCATTGTTGACTTTTCTTATTTTACAAAACGTTTTTTTTCACTTTTTTTATTATTAACGTTTTGTGCGTTTACTTTATTTATTAAATATCATTCATTCTTGGCGCCTAAGCCACATAAAATTCTATTCAACAGCAGAATCAGAAAATATTTATAAATGACATAGTTTTATAATTTCTAACAGACAGTCTTGAGTGCTGGAGATAAAAGCGTTATATTCCGAAGAGTATGCTGCTACTGCTTGCTTTGAAATCGTTGAGTTTTTACTCAAAAATGCGTTAAAGGTAAAAAAATATGAAATAGAAATTCAAAATTCAAGATGCGGTCTTCCAGGTGACCTTATGGGAGTGGAGGACTAAGTTTTTCAAAATTTGATGGCTCCAGGTTTCGTTGTTTTTTCACAATGCCAGAAACACACATGCATTCACGCACATTCTTCATTGCAGTACGACTCCAATTATCCAAACTCCGACTACCCGAATCGCTTCCAGAGTTTGAGAAAAAAATTAAGACGGAAACGTTAGTGTTGAACAATCAAAGATTTCAGACATTAAACGGAGCAAAACCTACACTTTTAAACTTCCTGTCAGTGATTGTAAACGAAGATGGAAGTTAAAAAAAATCAATGCAGGAATTATTCGCTACAAAATTATTCAACTTGTGCAATTATTCACTACAAGAAGATTTACTTATTCACGACATTTTTGCATTAATTTCACTGGAAGGAAATTGATTCCAATTCATAGTCCTCTGAAGCAGTAATAATTTCTACTTTGCCAGCTTGCAAAAATCCTGTAACTAAAAAAACTAAACCCTCAGAAAAGCTTCCTTTAAGGCGTTAAAAAAATAAAAGAAATTTCCGTAGCTTACCTGCAAAATCTGTAGATGTATTTAGAAATAATTAAATAACTTTAGTCACGTTTCAATATTTATTACTAAGCACAGTTCGACTAAGCAACTTTATGGAAAGATTGGAAAAGAAAAAAAACACCTAAAATGGAAATTTAATTGCGGGTAACACCTTTTTTTAAGCATGAACAATGTTAAACGGAGTATTAGCCTCGTAATTAGCAGTGTGAAACAATGAATTACTTATATTTCTCAAAATGTTTTTTAAAATTGTAAAAGCAATTTTTTTATTTAGATTGTGAGGCGTATTTTAATTTTATAATAGTTATTTTAATTTTGAAACTCCTTTCTTTCAATTCTTGTTTCCAACTTATAACTCCCTACCAGAATAAATTTTTGGAATCGCGTTGAATACAAATGAGTTGGAAGAAATATTTAAGGAAGGTTCAACTAACTTCAAAAGAGAGTGGTAGAAATTTTTACTGACGCGTGTTTGTCTTCCGACTAAGTCATTCTTGAAGCTGTTACCGCTTGGCCGTATTATCACATGCCTATTGATATTCGCTGGCTAGTTTAAGTTAAGTACCAATAAAGACAATTAGTAAGATAATTGTGTCTAGTTTCGGCTAAGTCTAGTTTAGATAATAGCAGATGTTTTTTTACACTCATATCCATAAATTAAGTATAATTCGGAGTCACGCGGAAATCGAACTCTAAAATAAATATATCACCTGTAAAATCACTACACTTATCTTAAAGAATCACATGCAAATTTCAGGAAGTAACCAGATGACACCGATGGTACGTCACAATGACGACAGTGATATATAAGGAATACAGGCAAAGACGTAAATGTCTCGTCAGCTCTCTTCAGCCACTGGTACGACAGTTTCAAGGCAGACCGTGTACAGATGCTTAGGGCAGATTGGTCTATATGCTCGTAGACCTGTCAGATGCGTTCCACTTACTGCAACCCATTCCCTCCTGCGGTCAGCCTGGAGTAGAGAGCACGCATTGTGGACACCGCAACGGTGGGCTTGTGTGATGTTTTCCGACGAGTCCAGGTTTAGCTTGCAGTCTGACTCTCGCCGGACTTTCATATGGAGAGCTCCAGGTACCCGTTACCACCAAGGAAACATCATTGAACGACACCGTTACTGCTGTGCTAGTTTGGGGTGGAATTATTCTGGGTTCCAGAACTGACCTTCATGTTCAAATTGGAACCATGTCAGCCAAATCTATCGGGATGTCAAATCTATCGGGCCATCCAAATCTATCGGGACGTCATTCAGGAACAACATGTACGTTTGTTTCGGGGAGCCATGGGCGCACAATTTGTGTTTATGGATGACAACGCCCGTCCTCAACGTGCAAACATCGTAAGCGAATGCCTTCTATCGGAGGATATCACTCGTATGGAATGGCCAGCATTCTCACCGGACTTGAATCCGGTAGAGCACGCGTGGGACATGCTTGGCCGACCAGTTGCAGCCCGTCAACCTCCTCCTACATGTCTACGGGAACTTCGGAGAGCATTGCTTTTTGAGTGGTGTAATATCCCCCAAGATCAGATCGATAATTTGATATTCAGCATGCCTAGACGTTGTACGGACTGTATTGCATCGTCTGGGAGACATACAATGTATTAACAATCATACCAACCATGTAATATTGGTTTTTTGTAAATAGGGTTTTTTGTAATTTGCTCCAGGGAGAAAAAATCGCTAATTGTTTTAATAATATCAAACATAGAGCATTCAATTTTGCTCGTTACCTTTTGTTTAATAAATAAGCTTTACAAATAAGTCGAATTTGTTTTGCTTCTAACTCTTCCTTTGCCTGATTTTGCATTATCCTTAATTTATGGACATGAGTGTATTTTAGAAAGTCAAAGCCCGAGTAAAGCCTTTCCTGTAAGTCTGAGAAGAGGCCTACTGTATTATTTATTAGAGTAAATAAAAGGGAATTTAACACTTAAATAAAAGGGAATTTAACCTAGATTGAGTGTAGTGCATTTAACAACAGATAGAATGATACCGCTGTAATCGTTCTCTAATAACGATGTGAAAATTACGATTCGTATTCAAACATTTTACAGTCTGATACGATAAGGAAAGCACCTAAAAAATTTCGATAGAAAAATAAACTAATTCTCTTTCATTGTATCAACAACATTGCCACTCCATTTTAATGATTTTCGTTTTTCAAATCGAATGCTCATAAAAGCTCAAGTTCCATCCGATGTCTCACCTATATTCAGTTTTAGTCGCTTAAATGTGGCAAAAATTTTATCATAATGGATCAGAAATCAATAACGCGAGCAAAAAACAAACACACATTCTTCTTTATATGTACAGATTTTGTGAAACTAACAAATTTTTGATTAAAAAATTTACGCTTTGAAAGTGAGCAGTAGCAACACTTTTCGAAATGAATCATTTTTATCTTCAATGCGTGAGACTGTTGCCACTCGGGAAAACGAGTGCGAAAATCATCGCTTTCAGAGTTTTTAATTAATATTTCCTCTGATTAAAATCGTACGAAGATGGGAAATGTCGAAATGATTTCTCACGAATTTTTGGAATCGGGAATAGTGTATTTAATGTTTGGCAATGCTATTTTTATTTCATCGTAAAACTTAGAAATTTTTTATTAACAAACTCCAGGATTTGAAAGCGAGCAGTGGCAACAACTTTAGAAATAAAGAAGATTTTCATCTCCAGCTTGCGAAACTGTTGTCACTCAGAAAAGTGAGGGCGAAAATTTGGTTTTTAATTAATATCTCTTATTTTAGCTACTTTTTGTTTTTTTAAAAAAGTGAAGCCAACCTTTTCCAGGACCCAGAAAAGAATTGAAGAAAGTTTGGTGACGATAGCCTGTAATAGTTATTGAGCTATTAGAGGACAGCCAAACAAACTTTCTTCTTCATATATATAAATAACGAAACATTATGATAAAATATGTACAAATATGTTTATTACATTTTTCTTAAGATTTCAACAGTAGAATATCAGAATCTAGTCTCACACCTCGAAGCATAAAAAATTAGTCACTTTTATTGAACCTAAATATAACGCATGTTAAAACAATTATTGGTTTCCCGTAGTAATATTAGAATTCCTATGCAATTCGTGTGCACAACAAAAAAGAGAAAATACTTTTTTATGTTACCTAAATTGGAAACACATACAAATATTGGCTTGATAGCTACATTGAATTTCCTTTTTAATAAGAAGATAAATTTCTGTGAAACAATTACAATTATTTTATAATCATAACCTTTTAAATTGAATCGGATCAAATCCGTTGTCAATTATTATAATTGTTCCAGGAATGTTCCTCGAACAGCGATTTCGGCTTTTTCTTCACTTTTCTCTTAATTGTGCTTTTTATAAACCACATTATATTTTAAATTCTTGCAACAGATAATTGAATGAAATCGGAATTTTTTTATACTCTTGCATATGAAGCAATATTACAAAAGAATAAACAAACCTTGGGCTTAATTAAAAGGGCAATTAAAGTAAACGTCGGATATTAACGATGAGAAAAAATGAAAAGTTATTATCCATTGTTGAGAGCAAGTTTTTATGAAAACTTTCTTAATAAGGAATGGATATGACAATGGAATTTAGAGTTCTTTTTCCACTCGAATGTGCTTTAGGTGCTAATTATTCTCAAACATTTTCATGTATTAAAAGCAATAATTCCTAAAGAAGAATTTTGTTATAAATTCACTGCTGGATTCATTTGCTTTAGAATTTAAGTTCGAATAAATTTTCAAATTTCTTAAATTTTATGCAGCCAATAATTTCAGAAGTTTACATCAAATTTCTTGAACCCAAACTGCACAGTTTTAGAGATAAAATTTGACGAACAGAGCTGTGCACAAAAGTCTCTTAGCACATACGACCCCTTGAACATTTCAAGATTCATATAAGCGTTATAACGTGTTTTCTCCTTTCTTATCGCCAGCACGTCCGGCTGACAATCAGGAGGCCCGGTGTTCAAATCTTTAACGGCACTGTACATTTTTCCTAACTTTTGCTTCAAAAAAAAAAAAAAAAAAAAAAAAAAAAAAAACGTAATGATCCGACAAGTGGCGCGCCCGAACTAAAAGGTGGTACACGGCAATTCGTCGCCATCAGGATTTGGCTACTCGGTGATCTCCCCCACGTCCTTCAAGGGCAAATCTCTTTGGACAAAAAAAAAGGGGGCACGGGGGACCGTTCTATTTCTCCCGTTCTACTGGGCCGATTGACAAAATTCAGATTGCGTTTTTCATATCTCGAAAGTGCGACTTACGATATGTGTTAGATTTATATATAGCACTGTCCAAAAGAAACGTTGTGCTTCAAAACGTAGCTCAGTAAAATAAATATAGCATTACAAGTAAATTTTAAAGTACAGATTTGAGAGGAAGAAAAGATTATATTCAACTGCCAGTTACCCAAAAAAGAATTGATCGAGTACCATCTCCAGGCAAATTATCATTCAGAAGCTACGTAAATATTAATAAATACATAAATTTTAAATTTCTGGTAAAGTTTTCGTGAGGTAAAAATTTCAAGGAATTTAGAAATTTTAGTTTCAAATTACGCTTATAGGGAGACAAATTCCTTCTTACAGTGTAGGATGCTTTAATGTAAAGTATTCTTCCCTCCCGGGGGGTCGCCGTACTGCGATTATACTGGCTAGGATCTATACCTAGACGCTCTCGGCCACGGAGTATACAAATTATGAACCTAGTGGTTCTGGAAGCCCCGGAAAATTATTGGCCGGCCCGGTGGTCTGGCACGTCTTAGAGCAAAACGGCTCTGATGGTCCGGGGTTAGCGCCCCGGTTTCGCTGGGTAATGACCCTCTGCAACGGGCAGCCCGAGCGACTGGCAGGCAGCAAATAAACGACCAGTGGAGCCTTGGGGGAATAACTCCGAGTGCGTTGACACCAATCCCTCCAAGATTCTGGGCCAGGGTTTGAACCCCTATCTCAGTTCAGAAGGGGGGGGGAGGACCTTTAGTGCTATTTATGCCATTATAATATTAATAATCATATTATGTTATATTTATGCCATTTATTTAGGAGGAAAATGGAACATCCATAAATTGTTTGTGAATGTAAAGTATTCATTTTGAGATGATTTCATTCGTAAACAAAATGATTCGTAGATAATACTGTAATTTTTTAAAGACAAGTTCATAGCTGTATTCGGTTTCTGAGTATGATCATGCTAATCGATTGAGACCTTAATTTAGTTAAATAAAAAACATATATTACAGCGAAAAAGAAATAATAAAAAAGGATGCAAAAATTGCTCTAATCATTACATTTCATGATAATATTCTACTAATAAAAGGTAAAAGTTACAGTTCTTATAACCTAAATGAATTATAAATCGCTATAAACATAATACTTTAACTATGATATGTAACGTTTTGTTTTTATGAGGTTACAGTAAAATTTTATTTCATATGTTACATGATATTAAAGTGTTTTTGCATTGTAAGTATTTAACTGTAATTGCTACCTTAGGCTAGTAAATGAATCTGATGTATACACCACATGACTTCCTTGTACGAAATATTAAATTATACGCAATTTTCCACCATTTTATTTAAACATATTGAATTAACAAGTCGATTAACGAATTTTGAATTAAATCTTCTTCGTCGATAGCCCATAAACCACGATAGAATAAATGCACTCCTTAAAGTTTACAATATTTGTTTACCATAGCGACACTTCGGCGCTCGATTCCCTTAACAGCATTGCATTTCATTCATTTTATAACTCAGAGTGCACAAAAATTATATCATCTGAACAATTACCACATGTTCTATTCAAATATTACAATAAATCTAAAACGATGTATAAAAGAAACTAAACAAATAAAAAGAAAGTTTTTCACAGACGATTCAGCGTCACTTACCTAATGCGCATGCGATACTAATTAATTCAGTTCTCAATTCGGGGCAAGGCAAAAATACATAAAAATTGAAAATATTTTCATTAAACATTGAAACACATAGAAAAAATAAACACCAAGTACAGTTAAAACAATTTAAAAAAATGTTGCAATTAAAATTACAGTTTCTACGCAAAAACAAGCTAATAACTTACATGATAATTCCAGAATAAATCAAGCATAATTCAAGTCGCTATAATAAACGAAGACGTTACTATGTTGCAGCGAAGCACAGTTTCTTTAGATTAGCAACAAATCCACCATTCTGCTACGTGTTAAATATAAACAAATATAGCTGCAATGGTAACCAAAATTAAGCTTAGCCGCACTTAACTTTTTAATTGTTGATAATTAGAAAATTATTGCATGCAGGTTAACTAAAGGCATAAAACGTTAACCGAATGATTAAGAACAACACACTTCAATCATTTTAAAAGCAAAAAATGCACAATTTACTAACATATAAGAATAAAGAAACTGAGCTCACCGAATCGAGTAACAGAGTGGATATATATATCTATCCTTTTGGTGTGGCCAGTTGCAACTAAAATGGGAAGTGCACGTCTTTGTGTTAATAGCAGTTTTATATACAAAATTTCAACGTTCTGAGGCTACTCGTTTTTGAGTTATGTGAGATACATACATACATACGTACGTATGTATCTACGTATATACGTACATACCAAGAAAAAAATCTCTTCAGAATTCATTTTAAACCAGTTTTATAATTATTTTGGGGGAAAAAAAGAGTCTTTTATTTTGTCCTTATGTACAGGTGACACGCAAGAAACATCGTTAAATTGCATTCGATAGTGGTCAAAATGGATATGTTTTTTGAAATACGATACCCGAAATTTTTCGTGATTACAATTCTTCCTTTTTACTTCGTACAAGGAAGTAAAAAAGAAAAACATTGGAGAGAGTTTAGAATATTTACTTTCACTTAAAAAGCATTTTGTTTATTTACACTTTTATATGTCTTGTCCGAGCTCCTAGTTCCATTACACTGCTTTTCAATCTGGATGAAATATGCAGCAAGTTTTTTATAACTTTATTATATTAAACGTGGAAAGTAGAATAAACGTCCATGCACAATTTTTAAATTGTGTTTTACGTTTTTGCACGCTAAAAGATTAAGATACCGTGAAACAAATTTTTGTCCCACACTTCTTCAAAATTTAATTGAATTTCTTCTAGCTTTTGAAATCAATATACATCCTGCACTCAGGAAAGTGGACATTATATAATGGTACGTTAAAAAGTTCTACCACCAAGACTTTGACTGATAACTCAATCTGCGTCGCGTTAGACAGACCACAAATATCTCATACCAACTTTAACGACGTTACATCTGAGTTGAAGAAGAGTGGAAAAAGTACTGAAAAACGTGATGCAGGCTCTAGTATTAGGAAGACGGAGGCTTATATGCCTGAAATGTTTCTGACATATCATCGATCAACAAAGCGCCGATATTTAGAGGGAAGGAATGTTTGCAAAAACCACATGAAGTGGGTTGCTTTTGAATTTATTCAAACTGGTGACAGGACATATTTTTATTTTTATATTTTTTTATATTTATTTAGGTGTATTTCAAAATTTTGTTTAAAATGTAGAAGTTATGAAAAACATTTTCTAGCTGCTTATTGTGACATCCGAAATAACTCCCATTTTTTTAGCCCAAAACAGCGTTAGCTCAGAAGGGTTATTAATTTCCTTTAGGTTTCTTGTGGGGTTTTTCGCTATAAACGGCGTTTCACTTTTCAAAATGTCGCCACCAAATATTATCGCCCTATATTATATTTAAAGAAATTAAATAATGAAGAATCTGCCTAAATGTATGTACGTTTCCCGCACTGTGAAAAAACAAGGGTACATAGAGCCATCCAATTTTGAATTACATACGTCTCCACCCGAATATGGGCATGTGAAAGCCCAAATTTTAAACTTGTTTTATTAGCTATTTCATATTTTGCAAAATTTTAAGGAATTTTTGATTCACAAACTCTACGATTTCAAAGCAAGCAATGGCAACACTGTACGGAAAAGACAACACTCTTATCTCCAGCGCATCAGACTATGTATCGGAAATTCTAAACACATGTTCTTTTAAAATTATTTTGTGATATTACTGTTGAATTGAATTGTATGGTTTAACAGCGAAGAATATGACATTTAATAAATAAAGGTTAACCCTTTCAGCGTAATGTAAAGTCTGAAAGCTTTCAGATGTTTTTTGTCTTTTCTTTTCACTAGAAGATATCAGAAGAACATAAAAAATTTGTGTGTACAGCACCACGTAATATTAAATTATATGCATTTTGCATGTCATTTAAACTTATTGGATTTACTTAAATCTACTTCGTCGATAGTGCATAAGCCACAATAAAATAAATGCACTCTTTAAAATTCACTGTACTTGTTTAACACAGCGACACTCTGACGCTTCGCTTAACAGCGTTACATCTCATTCATTTTATAACTCATCAAGAATGCAAAAAATTATGTATATCATCTGGAGAATTATCTAATCGTTGCCACATATTCTACTCAAATACTATAATAAATCTGAAGCGATGTGTAAAAGAAATTAAAACAGACAAACAAAACAAAAAAGAAGCAGTTTTTCAGAGACGATTCAGTATTTCTCATTCAATTAGTTCAATTCTCACTTCGCAACAAGGCAAAAAAAAATACATAAAAACTCAAAATACCTATATTAAAAATTCCGAAGTAAATCTAAAGCACTTATTTCCTCGAACAAATTCCAGAATGGATTAAGCATGATTTAATTAGCAATAATAAAAGAAAACGTTATCTTTGTTGTTGCGAAGCTTAATTTCTCTAGGCTAGCAACAAATACACTATTCTCCGAAGTTTAAATGTAAACAAATGTAAGCAAACATGACTGCCATATGAAGAATGATTAGGCTTAGCCGCACCTAAACAACTTTTAAACTGTTGATAATTCTACAAATCTTGCATGCAGATTTGCTAAAGGCATAAAAACCTTAACCGCAAGCTAAGAACAACATAATTCAATCATTTTTAAAGCAAAAAATGCACAATTTACCAACATAGAAAAATTAAAAACTGAGGTCACAGAGTAACAAAGTAGATATATATATATATATCGATTGCAACCAAAATAGGAGGTGCACATCTGCATGTTATTGCAGTCCTATATAGAAAATTTCAACTTTCTGAGGCTACACGTTTTTGAGTTATGCGAAATATCTACATACACATATACATACGTACGCACTCACAGACGCCATGAAGAAATCTCTTCAGAATCGATTTAAAATCAGTTTTATAATTTTTTAGAGAAACATTCTGCCTTACTCTGTCTTCACGTTCAGATATCATACAAAAACAACGTTAAATTGCATTCGATAGCAGTCAAAATGGATATTTTAATTGAAATATGATACCCGAAATTTTTCTCGATTCCAATACTTCCTTTTTGCAGCGTACAAGGAAGTAAAAATAATTGAAAATATGAAAGAAATCTTTGTTGACACTGAACAGGAAGCAAGTGTTGCCAACAGGATATTTTGTTATCAGTATCAAATACTAATAACAAAAATGACACTAATCAGTCACCACTTGAATGTGATGCCATCTGTGCTACTTATTCTTCTCTAGGGCAACATTAAAAGTTATCTTTTAGTTGTTATGATTATACTGCTATTATTATTAATTATAGGGGTAATTATTATAGTAACTAAACTTCCCTCTTTCAGTTACGATATTATGACATAATAATGTGTTTTAAAAATGTTTGCTTGAAATTCTTTCATAAGAAATCACAGATTCATTATTTTTAAAACCATGGAAGATACAACCATGATGATGGAGGTACAGAACAGTTGTTTTGAAAGTGTTAACTTTGAAACACAAAGTTGAAAAAACGCTGAACGAAGCTCTTCTCAAATACGCCACGAATGCTACCGAAACATCTGTTTCATTAAAGGTCTCGAAACCTGCTGTCACAAATAAAGCTGTCGGACTTCCTGATGAAAATCACGACAATACATTACTTATAAGGGTACCATTCCATTAAATCGGCGTCAGTTAAAAGTGAGCAAACTCTTTTTGCCACCAATTGTCGTCAATTATAAAATTCTAAAATAATCATAAAGTTCAAAAGATTAAAAAAAATATTTCTATAAAGAGTAATTATTTAAAATTTCTTAATTGTTAAAGAATGTAAATTTTTCTTTTTAATTTTTAACCTAGAATACTCTAGACACGAATAAAAAATAACAAAAGAAAACAAAATTCAAACTAAACAGGTGGCATACAGAAAATTCCCACATAAATCAAAAATAATAAAAAAAAATGAAATTCATTCTAAACAGGGGGCATAAAATTACAAAAAACATCCAATATTGCAGAAAAACTTCAGTTTTTGTATATAACCGACGCCACATAAATTCTATCCAATATGACTGTAAATGGTGGCGAGCGGTGCCTCCCTGACTTTTCTGTCTCCATTTAGGTTTGCCCCACAATCGCTTCACAGTTGGATATGGCATCCAGTTTCGGGGTCTGCAAAATTATAACTGTGATTCACAGTGAAATGTTCATACCCAACATTTCTTAATTCCTCTCTCTTATACCCTTTCCAAAAGTCTGAAAATTTAATTCTGTCATCCGCGGTGTTCTCCTGAATGGCATTCATCAATGTTGTAGCACAACGATTTGTGCACGGCGACCATAAAACATGCTTTGCTTTTCCTTCATAAACCTGCGAATACACATTTATTCGGAAGGACACGTCCAACTTCTTTTTAAAGACTTTCGTCCATTTCTACGATTTTATTAGCCCCACCGATTTTATTTCTTTAACGAGAATTACAGATTATTTGCGCATAACTTTATCAGGACTGAGTGTTCTGTGCATACTTTTGGCGAACTTTGTCGTAACAGTGTCAAAGTCCTGATCTCGAACAGGGAGCTGAATGCAGTTATGTTCTGGTAAATGGTAGAATAACTGCACGTAAGAAGGATTTAAAATCCCCTTTTATTAAACCACTATTTACAGCACTTTCCAACTTGGGAGAGATAACAGAAAATAATGACCGCACTTGGGTCTAAACTGAACAATCAAATAATTTAAAATAGCGTTGAGTAGAAAATTAAGTAGTCAATGCTCTCAGAGCTTTAAACGCGAGGTTGGCCACTATTCTAAACTATCAATGCTGCGTAGCAAGATTTGGCTAATACTAACGCACTTAGATTACTTCAAAGAGTATTAAAGTAAGAGCGCTAAGGCTTAGAATTTCAAAACTAGCTAGTCAGGCGAACGTCGAACAGAGCCGAAGCGATCTGAGATTAAAAGCTCTCTCACTCTGAGAAGTTCCTCGCTAACCTTTAAATGCAAAACTTGGCTCCACTTCGAATTAGCATAAAGCTGAATCGCCTGCTCATTCTAACGGGAAGTTGAAATAAGAGTTCACAGGAAAGAGAAATTAACATAAAACTTTGTTAGTTTAAACTAAAACCTTACACCTTTAGAGATACTAGATTATTTCGAAGCAGGAGACATGAAAAAGGAGCAATGCCCTCACCGGCACTCGAACCACGGACCTCTCTAATACGCGCCGAGCGTGCTGACCACTTCCCCACGAAGGCATGTCAAGAAGGCGAAAGAAATACCTTATATACTCCCCTTTTAAAGGAGGACTACGGATTAGGAGACCCAATCGCCAAATCCTTTTGTTGGAGAATCATAATCTACACGTTTTTAGTTCGGGCGCCACTGTAGAGACATTAAGATGTTTTTGAAGCAGGAGACATAAAAAATATGCAATGCTCTCGCCAAGACTCGAACCACGGACTCCTCGAATTCGCGCCGAGCGTGCTGACCACTACATCCCGAAGGCATGCCAAGAAGGCGGGAGAAATACCTTATAACCTCACTCAAGTAGTTATTCCAATCTACTGTCGCATTACGGCTGATTTCTAACTGAAATTGACAAAATTCAATCGATGTCAATTCCTGACACCACAGATAGATAAAACTAACGGCATTGACGAAAGAAAAATACGAGCCTTCAAACCATGTTTTGGTTCTCAATCAGTTTCTTTTTCACCGCAAGAACCGCATGGAATAACGCCAAATAGGAGCTTTGTTTGTGTCAGAAGTTAACTTCATCGGATGCTATTCAGAACAAAGTCTATTGCTATGAATTATTCCTTTGTCCTGAAGGAATCTTATGGCGGCCTCTTTATCATCAGGTAGCTTCCAAATTAGGTAAACCATCGTACTAAAAAAAAATTGGCAAAATAAGACAACAACAACAAAAAAATAACTAGTGACGCCATTTCAAACAAAAACTAGAACTCTCGAGCTACGATATTTGGCTTGGTTGTATACAAAGGTTGGCAACCAATGCACTATTCTGCTAAGCTTCTAATGTAAACAAATATGGCCGCTATCATAACTAAAAATTAGGCTTAGCCGCACTTAAAAAACTATTAATTTGTTGATAATTCCATAATTATTGCATGCAGGGTAACTAAGGGCATAAAAATCTTAACCGAAAGATAAGAACAACATAATTCAATAATTTTTAAAGGAAAAAATGTGTAATTTAGAAACTTATAAGAATAAAGAAACTGAGCTCACTGAGGCGAGTAACAGAGTGGATACATATATTTACATATATATACATACATTTGGTGCGGTCGATTGCAACCGAAATGCTAGGCGCACATCTACATGTTATAGCAGCCCTATATAAAAAAATTTCAACGTTCTCAGACTTAGTTTTTGAGTTATGCGAGATACGTACGTATGTATGCAGAGACAGCATTAAAAATTCTCTTTAGAATGCATTTTAAATCAGTTTTATAATTTTTTTTGGTGAAAAATAGTGCTCTTTTCTGTTTTTACGTACAGATGTCACGTAAAAACATCCTTAAATTGCAGTCGATAGCGGTCAAAATGGATATTTTCGTTGAAATATGATACCAGAAGGTTTTCGCGATTACAATACATCCTTTTCACTTCGTACAGGGAAGAACAGCTGAATAATAAATGTAATTTTATCCATTTATAGAGTTACTTGGAGAAGCACAGGACAAGCTACAACAAATATTTATTTCTTGCACATTTGGAAATGCTTTGTAATGTCATAATAATTGCACATATACTTCTTTCAGAAAGAGTTTTAATATCTTCGAATGAAACATGTAATAAATGATTCAAACTTTTTTGATACACTATCAAATATGTTTTACTTTTATTTATTTATTTATTGTGCTCATCGACTTAGAAGTAATTGGAAGAGAATGCCCACTAAGGAATTCCATTTTGCGGACAACAGCTAAAAGAAATAGACAGCAACAATATCTCTATTTCTTCCTGAACCTCCCAGAGTTAATATGGGACAGAAACAAACATTCTTATTGTTCGAGATTGTATCGAAGAGAAGAGAGACCTGTCGAATCCATTCCATCCTCGTTTGTTCTTTCATAAATATAAGCTTTTCTCTCCACCCGAGTCATCTTCATATACAGAAGACGTAAATTCTTCGTATTTTTGTTGCGCTATGAGCGCAAGAGTAATAACCACGATGCAATTTATCATTTTTAATCGTTTGGTCGCAGAGAAATTTAATTTTTAGCCCAAAAGGTCGTCAGCTCGAATGAGCTATTAGTCTCGAAACGGGATTTGATGACGTATCACTTTAACCTTCTAAATCAACTTTCAGATTGTTGCCACGAAATATTATCGCCGTGTATTACTAGGACCATCAAATTTTGAATAACGTAGTCCTCCACCAGAACGTGTTCACCTAGAATTGCGAGATTTAATTTCGGATATTGTATTTCATATTTTGAAAACGTTTAGTGAATTTTTAACGAACTCAATGATCTGAAAGCGAGCAGAGGAAACACCCTACGAATTAAAACATTGGCATCCATCTCCAGCATGAGAGAGAGTATATCGGAAATTCTAAAGCTATGCTGTTTTTAAATATATGCGAGTTTCCTATTCAGGTGAATTTTATGCGGCGTAAGTGCGATGGACGTAAAATTTAATTAATACCTTTAACCCAAAAAAACATTAATAATAAAAGGACAAAAAGGTTTTGTAAGCCATCTAAGAAAACTGTATATTGATATGATAAATTGAAAATAATAAAAATTATGCTAGCACCTCAACGGGAATTCTAAACACATGCTGCTTTTAAAATTTTTCTCCTTTTGCTGTTGAATTGTATATGGCATAAGTGCGAAAAAATGATACTTAACAATACAGCTAAAAAGACATGAAGAAATGGGTTAGCAGGAGTGAATGCAACAGCAAACTGGTAGACTGCGAGCTTAGGGAGAGCGTAGGAAACCTTAACAAATCCTTTTGGGCGACCGTTAAAATCTGAGTGTTTTCAGGTTGTCAGGACTGAGTGTTCTATGTATACTTTTGGCGAACATGGTCGTGATAGTATCAAGTCCTGATCTCGAACAGGGAGCTGAATGCAGCTATGCTCTGTGATAGAATAACTGCACGTAAGGAGGGTTTTAAAATTACCCTTTTATTAAACGACTATTTACAGCCACTTCCCAACAAGGAAGGGATAACAGAAAAATTATAACCGCACTTGGGTCTAAACTGAACAATGAAATAATTTACAATAACGTTAAGTAGAAAATTAAGCAGTCGTTGCTCTCAGAGCTATAAACGCGAGGTTGGCCTCTATGCTAAACGATCAATGGTGCGTGGCAAGATTTGGCTAATACTAACGTACTTAGATTACTTCAATAAGTAATAGCGTAGCAGCGTTAAGGCTTAAAACGTAAATACTAGCTCGTCAGGTGGACGTCGAATAGAGCTGCAGTGATCTGAGACTAAAAGCTCTCTCACCCTGAAAAGTTCCTCGCTAACCTTTTAAATATAAACTTGGCACCACTTCAAATTAGCATAAAGCTGAAACGCGCGCTCATTCTAACGTGAAGTTGAAATAAGAGTTCACAGGAAAGAGAAATTAACATAAAACTTTGTTAGTTTAAACTAAAACCTTACAACATCAGTGTTCAGTTTTTTAATAAGAGGGTTAGCAAAACTTTTTCTCGTATTTTAATTATTAACATTTCGTGAGTTTACTTTATTAATTAAGTAAAACTTTCTGGCTCTAACGTAACATAAAATTCGATTGAACGGCAAAATCACAAAATATTTTAAAACAGCATATTTTTAAAATTTTCGATAGACAGTCTCTCGCGCTGGAGATAAAAATGTTTTATTCTGCTTAGTTGTGTGACTGCTCGCTTTGAAATCGTGGAGTTTGTTGATAAAAAAATTATTTAATGTTATACAAAATATGAAATAGATAATAAAACAAATTCAAAATACAAATTCGGGCTCCCCAGATGCACATGCTCAGGTGGAGGACTACGTTAGTCAAAATTTGATGGCTCTAAGTGCCGCAGTTTTTTCACATTGCGAAAATCATTCACACTCATATGCAGATTCTTTCTTATTTAATTTCTTTAAAATAGTACAGGGCGATATTATTTAGTGTCAATAATCTAAAAAGCGATACGCCTTTAATAGTGTTTCAGCACAAAATACTGTTTGCAGACGAATAACCTATTGGGGCTAAAATAGCATAGGTCTATACATGATGGACAGAAAAGCGTACAACTGAGGGATATGAGACAGCCTTTTAATTAGCAATTTAAGGAGGTGTATAATGATACTCCTACAACGATGCTTTTATTTAATTTTATGGGGTAATTTCAGTTGCCGAGAACATACTCCAGGCATTGAAAGACATACTCCCCTAAACGCACCAATCGCCCTTTTACTTGTTAAATGAGTAGGTTCAGATCGTTCATACATGTTTCTATCCATGGTGTCGAATAATAGCTTTTTAGAGCAGAGGGAAAAGCCACTTAAATTGCTTTACCGCACTTATAAAACACGAAAGTAAAATACACTCCCTAGTCATGATGAAAGCTTCTATTATTGATGCGCAAACAGAGATAAATATTCTTCAATTGGATGTATAACATATCTGCTATATATTTATTATTTATTTATTACTTGCTCCGCCTTTAGGCACTACACGGGAAATTAGGGATGCCCCGTGGAGGTCTTTTTAAGGGAAACTGGCTCGTTACCATGTTACACATGGGGAAAATCACGAAAACGCACATGCAGCCAGCCCGTTCGGCGGGACTCGAAACCCGGACCGAACTACCAGTGTTTAGCGGCTCTAACGGCTCGGCCGCTGGTGGGCCTGCTAAATCTGTGAATACAATCAAGTATCTCGGTTTAACAATCGACAAGAAATTCTCCTGGATTCCTCATCTACAAAATATCAAACTTCGTACAACATCAATAGCTAACTGCCTACGACGTATGCATGGATATAACTGGGGCTTAAATCCCCATATAACACGCATTCTTCTAAAAACAGTCATATCAAAAATGGTAAATTACGGAGCCGGAATTTGGGCAGAACCAATGACACTGAGAAAGATCAAATGTTTAAATTCAGTTCAAAGGCCTTTTACTCTTTGCATTACACGGGCATTTCGCACAACTTCAAATATAGCACTTGATACTTTAGCTGGTACTCTTCCATTGTCAATCAGTGCAGAGATGGAAAGCGTGTATATAAAAGTCCTTCAACTCAACCAAGCCGCAGAATTCAACAACCAAACCTTTTGGCCACCCAACTATGAAAAGAAAATTAATTCCAACCTTATCCATCCAGCGCTTCGCTTCAGCAAAATAAAATTCCCCATATCTGAAGAAAATTCATGTAGTTCATCCCCAATTGCTTATACTGATGGATCAAAACTAGATGGAAAAGTTGGTTCCACAGTCTATTTTCAAATTACCACTTCAAATATCATCAAATGGAAAGGCCATTTCCATAATAATAATCGTGTTTTCCAAGCGGAATTGTCAGCCATAAAAGCAGCGATTGAAATAGCCATTCTCAAAAATCTCAACGAATTTAGCATAAAATCTGATTCCCAAGCAGCCATTCTAGCTATTAAGAACCCCTTACCTTCTTCTCCATTGATATCCGACATAAATTCTCTTCTTGGCAAAATTCCAAACTACAAAATTCAAATTTCATGGATCAAAGGACATAGTGGCAATTTTGGTAATGATCAGGCAGATGAATTAGCCAAAGAAGCAGCTATTAATCAAGATGGTACTGAAATCATCATTCCCTGGACCCGCTCAAATTCCCAATATCAACTAAAACAACTAGCTTCAAAATCTTGGCAAGATTTGTGGAACAATGCTCCACAGGGAAGACGCACATATAACTTGATCCCCAATGTAAGCTTCGCATCTCTGTACTCGAATGCTTCACTAAATTACTTTACAACAGGACACGGACCCTTCCCTACATATCTCTACGCAAGAAACATGGCGAATTCTGATATCTGCATATGTGGGGAACAGGGAACTCCTGATCATTACACTTTCTCATGCTCCTTAACCGAGGATATTCACATAAAATCCCCACGAACTGATCTCCTGGCATTCCAAAAGTTTTTAATTAAAGATAAACATCAGTATCCAAAGTTTCCGAAAATTATGCAACGACTCTCCTCCTACGGCCTAGATCTCTGTCAAGTGTAAGTCCACATAATTTGTTTTTTTTTTGGCATAAACTTAGTGAACTTTTACATGCTGTGATTATGGACAAAATGACTCCACTAGTGAACTTTAAAAACTGCAATATACCTTTATATCTGAAATAACCCACGGACACCCACCTCTTCAGTATTATTATTACAATTCATTTTGATATTGTGTTGCCAGTACTAATTATAATTAGTTCATTATGTTTATCTGTTCACTAATTATGTTTATCTCCTATTTTTGCTGCACCAAATCATATGTTCAATTTATTTTGTGAACCTCAAATTGTATTCCGGTATTTTCGGTGAATAACAAGATACATTTTACCTATTTTCGTAGGTTTCGAAAAATATGCTTAATAAATGGATTTTGATAGTGACAAAACAGATTAAAAATTCAAACATATATTTCTCAGTTCCAGT
>KK114676.1:194324-217430 GCA_000611955.2 Stegodyphus mimosarum
TGAAAAGTTTAAGAAATTAAAAAGTTGTTTCTTTTTGCAACGGTAAATTGTTTAATTACTTTATTAGGATAATTAACATTTGTATCCAGGGATATTGCTTATTTCATTGTAATATTATGTTTTAATTATATATAATTTAATTATAAAAAATTTTGCATGATATTTTTAATCTGTTTAAGTTCTTAATCTGTTTATACCATTTGAGTTCTTAAGATTTTGCAAAGGGAAGTTGGTTAATTTATTTATTAGGATAATTAATATATCTATCAAGGGATATTGCTTATTTCGTTGTATGCTTTTTATATGTAATGCATTTTTAACTGAATTTTTTTCCGTTGTTGTTTGTTTCTCTTTCGATAAAATTGTTCTGCAGAGTAAAATTCTGTGCAGTTTTCAAATTTAATATTTGGTGTTCTCTTTAGGCATTTTTCTGGTACACTTAAAAGCCAGACGAAGGTTGGCCGCGCAGCGGATAGTAACTCATAAAATAATAGAGATAGATTAAAATGAATAACTAAAATGGTTAGATAGACTCAGAAATTTTCATGACCCTTATCCATGAACTTCCACGTGTGTCCCCTTCGTCGCACGGAGAATATCAAGTCGATATTCAATTTCACGCCAGGTACCGGCAAGCATGTCGGCATCCACGGTGGCTATTGCGTTGTTATTCTGGCTTTTAGGTCATCCATGTTCGACACTGTCCTCCTGTAAACGTTGTCCTTTACAAATCCCCAAAGGAAAAAGTCCAGCGGCGTTATACCAGGTGATCTGGGTGGCCAAGGAATTGAACCTCCTCGCCCAATCCATCTTCCCGTAAAATGGTCATTCAAAGAACTACGAACGATGGTACCCCAATGAGGTGGTGCACCATCTTGTTGCAAAAAGACATGTGGCTGAAGCTCTTCTAGTTGTGGAAGTACGAAGTTTTCCAACGTGTCTAAGTATACGACTGATGAGACCGTCTTTTCTGTAAAAACGAAAGGCCCAGTGACTTGGTCGTTCATTAGTCCACACCACACATTAACCTTTGGGGAATCCCTTTGTGACTCACGGTATTCATGGGGGTTTTCAGATTCCCATATGCGCACTTTATGGCGATTAACAATGCCAGAAAGATGAAAGGATGCTTCGTCGGAGAACATTACAGAAAAGTACAGATATTTAGACTGGAAAATGAGATTATCTGAAATTAACCGCACGCGCAGACGATATTAACAAATGTAAAGGTATTCAAACCTGAAAAGGAAAATATATAAGTTATTCCATCAATAAATGCCTTAACTTTGTTTATATCTTTATTATTTTATGAGTTATTAAACATAAAAATGGGTCCGGGACTTTATAAACACCCTGTATAATTATTCCTAAATTTTTATTAAACACTACGCATTAGTTTTTTTTTTTTAAATAACTTTTTCAAATGGGCAGCGGTCATACAGATCTCACCTCTGTGCGTTTACGTTACTTTTTCCTCGCATGAGGGGGGATGGTTTTATTACTACTTGAGTCATTTTAGCAGCTGGCCTGATAAGAGATAGTGTCAAATTGAAAAAAAAAGTGATTTTTGGATGGAATTATCATCGGAATTAGTGAAACCACATATCGAATGAAAGCTTCAAAATCCAACTATGAACCAAGAAATAAATATGTACATTCAGAGAATTTCCAGCGGAATCCATTCTACCCTAGATGTAACTGATACCCTTAAAAAGTGTAAATCATGCTCTCTTTGTCCCCCTAGACTAAGAAGAAAAACTGCCTATCTATATTACAGCTGCAAGAGTCCGATATGTAATGAATGTGCCACGAGAATTTGCAAAAATTGAGTTGAAAATGCTTAAAATAATGTGCTGCAGTTTTTTTAATATTCTTTATATATTATCCTTGTAATGTTTTAGTTTAAACAAACAAAGTTTTATGTTAATTTCTCTTTCCTGTGAACTCTTATTTCAACTTCCCGTTAGAATGAGCACGCGTTTCAGCTTTATGCTAATTTGAAGTGGAGCCAAGTTTGTATTTAAAAGGTTAGCGAGGAACTTCTCAGGGTGAGAGAGCTTTTAGTCTCAGATCACTGCGGCTCTGTTCGACGTTCGCCTGACTAGCCAAATCTTGCTACGCACCATTGATAGGTTAGAATAGAGGCCAACCTCGCGTTTATAGCTCTGAGAGCAACGACTACTTAATTTTCTACTCAACGTTATTTTAAATTATTTGATTGCTCAGTTCAGACCCAAGTCCATTCATTATTTTCTGTTATCCCTGTTGGGAAAGGGCTATAAATAGTGGTTTAATAAAAGGGGATTTTAAACCCTTCTTACGTGCAGTTATTCTACCACATACCAGAGCATAGCTGTATTCAGCTCCCTGTTCGAGATCAGGACTTTGATACTGTTACGACAATGTTCGCCAAAAGTATGCAGAAAAAAACTCAGTCGTGATATCTTTTTTTTTTGCATTATTTTATACAATCCAGATTCTGTAGATGGAGAATTTATTAAACAGTCTAGTTTGTAGGCATTTGGAAGTAAGTAGTGTTTATTTTATTTATTTATTTATTTGGTTAAGGGTTTCGTACTTTTTTCATGTGGGATTTAAAAATTAATTTTTAATCCATTAATGTTAGAGTTCTAAAAAGAAATAATTACTTCAATATAACAAGCAAAGCGGCTTAATATTTGTATAATAACAAGAGTACATTATTTTAAAATTTTATATTTTTAAAATGCATAAAATTGAGCGTGGTCTGAGAGACCCTTCCTGTGTATTTACGTAACAGAAAATGAACGTCTGTACTTAGGAGTTAAAGGAGCTTCTAGGCAACTCCTCCTGGCAACTTCTAGAATACATTGCTTTACCCAGCAACAGGAAATACAGAGTGAACCTTTTTTATCCTGTATTTTCTTTTCTGCTTTATATTAAACTGCTGAAAAATTAGAATATAACTAAATATTGTGCTTCTGCAGGCAACACCTCTCAGGTATATCTTCGCAAAACCAGGAAACCCAGATGAAAATAATAGAAGGAACAGAAATGAATTCTTCATCTAGTGAGGTAAAATTGACTTCTATTCAAGTTACTCAGTCAACATATGCAGAAGGGCAGAAAGCTATTAAAAGCAAAAGAATTGGAAATATATAAAGGTGCTTGAGTTGAAAAAAGACAATCTCGAAAGATAGAACAGAATGCAGCCCCGAAAGGCTGCCAAAAGGGGGGTGACCTGAAGGTTCTTTCGTGGTCGAGATGGATGTACTCATTGAGAGACATCCTGAAAAAGGTTTATCGGAGGAACAGGCTACTGACCTTGAACTTATACTTGTCAGGACTGAGCGTTCGGTTCATATTCTTGGAAAACATCTTCCTAACAGCTTAAAGTCCTGATCTTGAACAGGGAGCTGAATGCAGCTATGTTCTGTGGTCGGATACTGTGATTAGGTTGCAGAAGAACTGCACTTGAAAGGGATTTAAAATCCTCTTTTATTAGATCACTATTATTTACAAGCCACTTCCCAACTCGGGAGGGATACAGAAAGTAAAAGACCACACTTGGTTCTAAAATGAACAATCAGAGAAATTTAAACTAAAACTAAATAGAAATTAAATAGTCGTCGCTCGCGGAGCGATAACGTGAGGTTGGCCTCTAACTAACTGGTGCGTAGCAAGATTTACTAATACTGACGCACTTGGATTTATTTCAATAAGCAATCACGTCAAGCGCTATGGCTTAGAATTTAACTGCTAGCTGGTCAGGCGAACGTCGAATAGAATGATCGTGGTCTGAGACTAAAAGCTCTCTCACTCTGAAAGGTTTCTACCTTTCGTTTAAATAGAACTTGGCTCCACTTCAAATTATCATAAAGCTGAAAACGCGCGGTTCTTCTAACGGGAAGTTGAAAATGAGAAAGGATAGAAAGATTTAAATTAAAATAAAACTTTGTTAGTTTAACTAAAACCTTACATACTGACCTGAACTTATTTGACCTTGAACTTGGTCTTAGTTAGGTATTCTCAGTACTAAAGAGTTACATCTGAGCTCTATTAAGAGGCTGTTATACTTCATAAACAATGTGGACGACCCAAACAAAGGAATCATTGGGTCTGGTGCGTTTAGCACGACATGCTATTTAGCAGAGGTGTTTAATATCTTCCAAACTCAACTTCAAGAATAAGAAAAAAAAGGCCATCTTAGTAAAAAAAGTGAACACTGATAGGATGAACTGAGAAAAGACTAAAGAAGAAAACAAAAAAAATGTACGACAACACTTAATTCTGCATTAAGAATTCTAAACATATACCGTTATGCCACTTTGAAAGCTTTGTAATTTTGCTGTTGAATTACGTATACGTCGTAAGTGCGAAGGAAATGATGCTTGATCTTGAAGCTACAACAAAAAAGGCAACAAAAAAAGCTGTGTAGTAGGAATGAGCAGTAAGTGTAAGAGCAGACTGGTAGAGTGCGAGCTCAGCGAGAACGTAAAAAAAAAAAAAAAAAAAAAGAAAGCTGAGAAACTTTCAGATACCCCCCAGTGCATCAGATTTTATATGAAAGTTTTTAAACATTTATTTTATCCCATGTCAGAAGAAAATGTAAGAGAAGTGAAGAAAAATTTTCTTTTTTATATTTTCAAAAATTTGCGATTTAGGGGAAAGCTGAGCATATGTAGGTGATTTTATAGAGAGCATATTTCATAATTTTACACTGCGATGTGATTAATGAATGAAAAAATAGCTCCGATTATATGCAGTTCTACTTTAAGAGTCTAATTGCGTTCTTTTGATGTGTTTCCCATAGCTTGCAATTGGTACCAAATAAAATTAACGCGAGGGAAATCACTTTTGTATAGGTAGCAAATGTACAAAAACTTCAGAAGGAAAAGATCAGCTGTAAGTTAGCTATTTTAAGGTTCGTATCATTCATTTTTGTACAGTTTAAGTAGTTATTTGTGCATTTTAGTATTTATTATTACGGATATTTGCATATAAATCAAATTTTTGTTTTATTAAAAATAAAAAAAGTGTCCTATCTATCACAGTAAATTCAGATTCCAAACTTTTCTTTCATCTGAAATGATCTAAAAAACCATTGTAATAAGCTTGCAGACACATTATGATTTTTTTTTTGGGGGGGGAGCTGGAAATGTGAAAAATGAGCAATGCCTAGCCGGAACTCTAACCCTGAAACTTTCGAATACGCTCAGAGCGCTCTAACTGTTACATCATTAAGGCATGCAGAAAGGAGGGAGAAAATATCTTATACTCTCCACATTTTAAAGAGCGACTGGGGATTAATTAAGGAACCCAATTGCAAAATCCTGGCGGTGAAGAATCATCATCCACCAATTTTTTAGTTCGGGCGCCACTGTAGATAATAGGTTATTTTCGATGTCAGGAACCTGAAACATGAGCAATGGCCTTGCCAGGACTCGAACTGTGGATTTCTCGAATACACGCCGAGTGTGCTAACCGTTACACCACGAAGGTACGCAGAAAGGAGGGAGAAAATACCTTATAAGCTCACTGTAGCCAGCTATGCTTCAGAATCTCTGAGTTAGGCCAATAGTTTGGGCCAGTGTTGGTTTCTACTAACTGCTTACGACTGTCTACCTGAATTTTTTTTTCAATTTAAAACCACAGACGAAAAGAAATCAAATCGTTTTTAAAATAATTTAAAACTACACATTTTTGTTCCTCCGTTATTATTTTCACTATACCCTAAGAAGAGTTTACTATTGCAGGTCATATGCATGTTTTTTTATGTGTCATTTTCAGAATAATCTATTGTAAATCCTTTTATTTAAATAAAATTTTTTATTTTGATGAAAAAAATTCCTCTACATAAAGCAATAACTAAACTAATTATGATTCTGCTTTTCTAATGCTCACGAAACCTTACACACACGTAATTTTATTTGTGCTACGTAAATAAAATTTCAAAAATGTCTTTATTAAGCCATGTATACGAGGAATACACTTGGAAAGAGATTTGCATACTTGAAATCCTGAAATACTCCAAACCCTCTTTTTTAATTGAATTAAAATTACACTGCGTGCCATTTCTAGTTCTTTAGATAATGAAAACTAAAGTACGTCTTATTTTGTAAGGGGTAAAAAAGAGCTTTTAATTGAGTTTTTTCTATTCTATTTAAATAGGTCCTTGTAATGTGTTTTTAGAACTTTTTATTAATTTTTTCCGTATACTTAACATTTTTTCTCTATCTTAATTGGACGATGATTTTTTTAAGTAAAAAGCTCAGTTCTTTTCTTCTTACGATTCTTTGATAAAAGCATCCTCAGGCAAAAATCGTTTGATAAACTTTTATTTTTTATGTGTGTCGCAAGCGATTGGATGTTTTATTTTGCTTTCTATTATGTGCTTTGCACATATAAGTAAGTAATCCAGGTTATTCCAATTTTATGCTTTTTCTTGGTGTCTAAGTATCTATTTCATGAAATATTTTGAAATAAACACGAAAATACTTCCTATTTCTGATACTCGTAATGCAACTGAGAAATCAAAATGAAAAATCATATTGTACACTTAGGAACACTTAGAAGTACACTTAGGAACCTCGTCCCAGATAAACTGAAAATGTTGCCAAACAGTTATAAGATCTTTTATTTTTTTTCAGTGCTTTCTTTTTATTTCCAGCATTAATCAAATGGGAAATGAGTTTGCTCGGGTTCCATACCAATATTTTAAACAACCAATGTTTTGAAGATGATATGAAGTGGAGAATCGTCAAGTTGAAAGCAGGGAGGTGTCACGTGTAGATCGCTACAGACATGTACTCTCGGAATCTCGCAAATACAACTTAGAAAGTACCATAACCGCAAAATGAAAGCCTAGACAAGTTCGCGCAGCAGCCACGATCCAGCTCTCTCGTGGTATGATGACTGTTCCACGCCGACACAGGAAGCCGACATAAAAGGTTCTTTCTGCAGGGATTGCAGAATACGCAATTAAACGATGAAAAGAGGAATGCTGCAGAACGTCTCAATGAAGATCTTCAGGATGTTTTCTCCCGGTCGTCTTCTGACATGGGTCGAACTAGTTTGAGGCAACATAGAATCGATACCGGTGATCATACACCAATCAAGCAACATCAAAGGCGTCTACCGATTGCTAAACAAGAAGAGGTACGAACACCTTTAAAGGGCATGCAAGAAAGCGATGTCATCGAGCCTTCAGCAAGTCCATGGGCCTCTCCCATCGTCCTCGTCAGGAAGACGGTTCAACAAAATTTTGCGTTGATTATCGTCGGTTGAACGAGGTTACAAAGAAAGACAGTTATGTAGAGTTGACGACGTTCTGGACACTCTTCCTGGAAGCAAGTGGTTCTCGACACTTGATTTAAAGAGTGGGTAATGGAAGGTAGGAATACATCCTGATGATCGAGAAAAGACGGCATTTACTACAGGACAAGGATTTTAGCAGTTCAAGGTGATGCTGTTTGGATTATGTAATGCGTCGGCTACATTCGAACGCATAATGGAGACTGTTTTGAAAGGTCATTCCTACGAAGGCTGTCTGATATACCTGAATGACATCATCATCGTCGGCAAGAGTTTTGAAGAACATCTAGAAAATCTTAGAAAAGTGCTACAAAAACCGAAAGAAGCTAATCTAAAGTCGAGTCCCGCTAAATGCAAATTATTCAGACAGGAAGTGACTTACCTCGGACATGTCATCTCTGCTGAAGGTGTGCGCAAGAATTCTGAAAACGTGTCAGCAGTTAAAGACTGGAGACATTTCTAAGAAGCTTTCTAGGGTTTTGCACATTCTATAGGAGACTAGGTGAAGGATTTTTCTTCCATCGCAATACCCCTTCACAAGCTGACAGAGAGCAAGCAAAATTTCTTGTGAACAAAAGAATGTGAGGATGCATTTAATAACCTGAGGGAAAATTTAACATCTGCTCCAATCCTGACGTATCCTCAGCTCTACAGATTATTTATTCTCGACAAGGACGCGAGCAATACAAGTGACGGCGTTGTTTCATCCCAAGAAATAGAGGGCCAAGAGAGCGTAGTAGCTTACTGGAGCAAGTGTCTGTCTAAACTGGAGAGGAATTACTGTGTCACCAGGAAACAGTTTCGCGCTATAATCAAAACCGTAGAACAACATTTCTGTCATTATCTATGCGGCAGAAAATCCTGCTCCGCACGGATCATGCATGATTGGCCTGGTTTTTTTTTTTAATTTTCAAGAATCATGAGTGTCAAATAGCCCAGTGGATACAGAGACTCCAGGAATATAACATCACTATTCTTCATTGGAAGGGATCATCGCACGGAAACGCTTATGCCTTGTCTAGAATAACCTGCCCAGAAAACTGCTGAAATTGTTTCAGGATCGAAGCTAAATACATGCTGCTTAGTCCAGTTGCACAACAAATTATAACATAAACATCGGCTGATCCAGACCCATGGAGTGACAAAGCAGTCAGCAAAGACCAGCTGGAAGACCGTGACATTAAACTCATAATTGATTTAATGGAGACATTAAACAGAAAACCACCTGGCAGGACATTTCGAGCTATAGTCCCACGACAAAACAATACTGGGCTCTCTGGGACTCACTCCATATTCGAAACGGCGTCTTGTATCGGAAACTCGAATCGGATGATGGGAAGACTTTCCGATGGCAACTGATACTTTCAAGATCCAGGATTCCGGATGTCCTTAAAGAACTACATAACAGTCCTACAGAAGATCACTTCGAGATAATGAAGACCTTGCAGAGAGTTCGGAAGCGCTTCTACTGGAAAAGTGGAAAGGATGACGTGAAAAAGTGATTCCGATCTTGCGATGCCTATGCAGGTCGGAAAGTACCGAAGAAAACCAGCCGAGGGAAGCTGCAACGTTACATTATGGGAGCACCTTTTGAGCGAATCGCCTTTGACATCTTGGGACCGTTGCTACGAACTACTAATGGCAACAAATAGATCCCCATTGCCATTGATTACTTCACGGAGTGGCCTGAAGCGTATTCTATTCCTGATCAAGAGGCTGTCACAGTAGCAGAGATGATGATACAGCACTTGATTTCGAGATTGGGAGTGCTTCTTCAGTTACATTCAGATCAGGGACGGAATTTTACCTCAGCTTTAATCAAAGAACTTTGCAAGCTACTCGGCATTGATAAAACCCAAACGACGCCTTTACATCCCAGTCGGACGGCATGGTAGAGAGGTTTAACCAAACCATTCTTAATAACATCTCATTAGTGGTCTCCAGGAACCAACAGTACTGGTACAAGATGTTACCACTGTTTCTACTGGCCTACTCGATACCTACTACTTCCCCATCTCAGATGCTCTTCGGTCGTGACCTTCGTCTGCCTTGTGATCTTTTGTCTGGTCGCTCTCCTGATGCGCCTTCATCGCCTGAGGAATACATTCAAGATCTTCACGCCCCGTTCGAAGTGATGCACAATTTTGCACAAGAGCGAGTCAACTTGGCGACGGAGAAGATGCACACCAGTTACGACACGAGAGCTACTGGACATCGTTTCAACGAAAGAGACAAGGTGTGGTTATTGAATTCCACTCGTAGAAAAGGACTTTCTCCGACACTACAGTCACCTTGGGATGGTCCTTACACAGCCCTAAACAGGCTGAACGACGTCGTGGTTAGGATCCGTAAGTCATCGAACTCTAAACCTCAAGTCGTTCATTACGACAGATTAGCTCCTTACTATGGCCATAGTACACAGAGTATATAATTGTAAATATTATAAGACCATGGTCCTTTTTGTATTTAGTATTTGGTAGTATTTGATTTGTATTTTGAATCTGATAGTATTTGATTTGTATTTAATATTTGATAGTATTTGATTTGCTGAAAGTTACTTATTGCAATTATTGTTTAGTTTGTTATTGTAATTTAATGTTTATTATTGCATTGATGCCTTAGTTGTAAGTTTGGCATACTGTCCAGGGATTGTACTGCCCGGGACGTGTAGTCCTTGGAAAGGGGGCAGTACTTCGGTTTTCGTATTTATTTAGAATTGTAATTAAAATTATTGTATTTTCTGGTGAAACACAGACGATTTTTGAAGAGATAGCTGCGTCGAAAAAGTAAAAATAAAAGCGCGCGTGCATTTAATATTTAATAAATAAATATCTCGTAATTGCTGTTGCCATCCACAAAAATCGTGAAAAATCGAGAAAACAGGTTTCACCAGATTGTTCTAGTGAATAATTAAAAAGCTTATAAAAGCCGAATTAAAACACCTCAGCTCAGTTGTAGAGGTTTAAGCTAACTGTTTGTTTACTTAACGCTGTTATTGATTGTAGCGAATTTACTGTGAGATCGAATTAGTTTCTCTATTTTGAACTGAGCTCGGTTTAATGTTTGAGATATCATGGTATTGTACGAATATCTGTGAGGAAATATCTCAGTATTTTGTTTTATTTCTTGTGAAAAGAATAAATTTTTATTAACTTTTTAACGAACTTGTATTCTCAATGCATTACGAACCTGTAGGCAGGCAGTAATACATACATAAATTTCGAGAAGTACAAGTAACATTTCGTTCCTGCGTTAATACTTCTGTGATGATAAATTCAGATTTGACTGACAATTTTGAATGAGCAAATATCTGAAATGAATGGACTATCAAAAAGACTAATTGGCAGCTGCTTTGATACTTGAGGATAAATTATTGCTGCAGTAAAAATTTTTGTCAAGTTTAATCGTCTCATTTGAATAATTTTCAACAAGTTCTCCTGCTTCAAAAATTTTCCAAAGTGTGCCAACAAGCTTTGTATCCATCTACATATACATATCTTAGATAAATATAACTCCAAGAATTAAATTAAAAGTTTAACTCAATTTCAGATTTATGTTTTAAATTAATAATAAGTAAGGGTTCGAAACGGTTTTGAAATAATTACAGAAAACATTTCTGTTTGAATAAGAAGACAACATAAACATAATGAAACAGTAAATTAATAAATTTGTACACAAATATTTCTAAAGTTGCATTTTCATACCTGCGAAATAATGAAAGTTTAAATTTATTTTCCTGGAATCCAAATTAAATGTAGAAAACGTTTTAAACAGACTCTTTTAAAGTCCTTTAAAGTTGTTTAAAAACGTTAATTCCTTCGGCTGTAATACACCTGCTTTATTCAAAAAGAGATATTTTTGAACGAAAAGAAATGAAGCGACGCAGACGTTACGCTCAACAGCAACAAAACAAATATTCATTAATAGACAATTATTTCGCTTTCTAAAAATGGCATCATCATTAAAATTTTTTTCTTTGCCAACATTTCCCCGATAAGCTCTAATAAAACCATTCTGTCGCTTTTATCAGCATTAAAAATACACGAAATCCGCCTTTTATTCGATTTTGCCTTCCTCTTTATGGAGGTTGTTTAGTTGTTTGAGCTATCTTTTTACTTTATTAACAAAAGCGCACAAGCTAACGTAATTATTATTAGATAAACTCTGTTGCTGATTGCACCGAAAGACTAAAAGGACATTATGGTCCTTAAGTGAGCTCGACGTCACTCGTCTGAGTCTATTAATGATCTCTGTAGGCTGACATCTTCAATGAAAGGGGGGAGACAGAGAGAGTAGGGCTGCCATAAGGATCTCATTCATTGCGTGGTAAGTCGCCAAGACTTTACCTTCGAAGATATAATATAGTGAATTCTCAGGTAGAACATGCAAGAGAATTTGGTTAATTTTGGGTTACTGAAGTATTCGTACGATCCTCTCTCTCACTGTAACATGGAGAAATAATTTGTTCTAAAATATAATAGCGCGGTATTTTATTTTATTAGAAATCACATTTTAAGACAATCCTTTGCTTGCTTGTATGGTTGATACGCTGGAGAAAGATTAATTTATTTATTTTGACAAATACAGAATTTTATAATGATTTGAGGGCCAGTTATTATTCTAATACATAGCATGATTAGTAATATTTTAGATTTACTTACTATCTTTAATTCTAATCACTGCAATAAAATTTTCTTTTTAAAAAGAGCTGTGAATATATGAGGTATTTCTCTTGCCTTCTTCGCACGCCTTCGTGGTGTAGTGGTCTGCATGCTCGACGCGCAACCGAGAGGCCCGTGCTTCGATTCCCGGCGAAGGCGTTGTTCATTTTTCATCCTTCTGCTTCTAAAAAAAATTTAATGTCTTTACAAATATTTTGAACCTGTTCTCGAGGCCATAAGGCTGTCATTTTCAATCTCATTACTTTCTGCATGTACGGTCGGAAAATATTAATTGGGTGCTTGACTTTTAGTAATTTTAATAATAAATCATCAAATTATTATCGACTGTTGAAATAGGTCTATCTATTTTTCGAATGACTAATACTGATCGAGCGAGCTGATTCTATGTAGTTTTGTTTTTTTTACCAAAATAACCACGAATAAGAGTTAATTTCTCCAACAGAATTCTCCACTAGAAAACTATCTTCTTTTCTGGAGTATATAGCTCACGACTACTTTACCCCGATAAAAACTAACCTAACTAGAATACGAGTCTCGACTGAGGGAATGTTTGGCTGATTGAGCTTCTTATGCGTGAATCAAACACAAGCCTATTACACTCATGTCCATAAATTAAGGATAATTCGGAGTCACGCGTTAAATCGAACTCTAAAATAAATATATCACCTGTAAAATCAATACACATATCTTCAAGAAGCATATGCAAATTTCAGGAAGTAACCAGATACACCGATGGTACGTCACATTGATATATAAGGAATACAGGCAAAGAAGTAAAATTCTTCGCAGGCGCTTTATAAGCATTTCAGTGCAATAACCGAATAGTTATGAGACAAAGGACGCATTTGGATGATTTTTTACGTTGTAGAATTATCGGCCGTCTGGAATGTGGGCGTACTCAACTGGAAGTATCAGACGAACTTGGAATTGCCCAGAGTGTCATCTCCAGGCTTTGGCAACGATTCCAAGGTGATGGTAATGTGAGTAGACGTTACAGCACAGGTCGCCCCAGAGTTACAACGCCGAATGACCGGTATTTGGCAGTTACTGCCAAAAGAAACAGGCGGAGCACAGCCTCAGACCTGTCTCGTCAGCTCTCTGCGGCCACTGGTACGACCATTTCAAGGCAGACCGTGTACAGACGCTTAGGGCAGATTGGTCTATATGCTCGTAGACCTGTCAGATGCGTTCCACTTACTGCAACTCACTGTCGCCTGCGGTTAGCCTGGAGTAGAGATCATGCATTGTGGACACCGCAACAGTGGGCTTCTGTGATGTTTTCCGACGAGTCCAGGTTTAGCATGCAGTCTGATTCTCGCCGGACTTTCATATGGAGAGCTCCAGGTACCCGTTACCGCCAAGAAAACATCATTGAAAGACACCGTTACGGCGGGTGGTGCAGGAGTGCTCGTTTGCGGTGGAATTATTCTGGGTTCCGGAACTGACCTGCATGTTCAAATTGGAACCATGTCGAGCCAAATCTATCGTGACGTCATTCTGGACCAACATGTACGTTTGTTTCGGAGCGCCATGGGCTCAAAATTTGTGTTTATGGATGACAACGCCCTCCTCACCGTGAAAACATCGTAATCGAATGCCTTCAATCGGAGGATATCACCCGTATGGACTGGCCAACATTCTCGCCGGACTTGAATCCAGTAGAGCACGTGTGGGACATGCTTGGCAAGTGATGTGATATCCCTCAAGATCAGATCGATAATTTGATACTCAGCATGCCTAGGCCTTGTACGGACTGTATTGCAGCACCTGGGAGACATACAATGTATTAACAATCATACCAACCATGTAATATTGGTTTTTTGTAAATAATAAGCCTTATAAATAAGTCAAATTTGTTTTGCTTCTAACTCTTCCTTTGCCTGATTTTGCATTATCCTTAATTTATGGACATGAGTGTAGAAAGTAAATCATCTGCTTACAGTATTTCGCTATAAAATTCAATGGCATAAGTGATTGCGTTTAGAGAACGTTTAATAAATATTATTTCTAAAACTACGACAGATATTAAATTTGATGATAAAAAAACAGGAAGGTTCATTGCCTTATTTAAACAAATAAACACTTGATCTTTAAAGCGTTTTCTATCAAATATAACGTAAAAAGAATTACAAACATAATTTTTATAGCTCAGAGTGATAACTATTTAGTTGTTCTTTTCTTGTCTGTCTGCTAACGGAGGCACAATCCAAAATCAAACTTTTAGGGTGGAGGAGAGCGAATCTTTTTGAGGAGTTAAAATGAACAAAAAAAAGTTAACAAATTTTGTTTTGATTCATTACAATGATAACTTATCAGTCCTTTGAATACCGAAGACTAATTTTGCTATCTTACAATAAAATGATATTAAATACTTTGGCATATAAATAAAATTCAACTTTCTAATTCCCTCTAAAGTTCCAATTTTTGTATATTAAAAAATTTTTTATTGTACTTTCTTTCCAAGTTTACATTTTTTATCTTTCTTCTAGTAATTTTTCATCTTACTAAATATTTAAATTATTAAAATATTAATTTTTGTGAAATACAGTTATAAGGTATTTCTCCCGCCTTCTTCGCATGCCTTAGCGGTGTAGTGGTCTGCATGCTCGACGCGTAACCGAGAGTTCCGTGGTTCGATTCACGGCGAAGGCGTTGCTCATTTTTCATGTCTCCTGCTTCGAAAAAACCTAATGTCTCTAAGCATATCTCACTTCCAGCCTTGTAAGTACAGAATATTTATAGACGAACGAACGCTTTATTAAAATTTCTTTTCAATGTCGGGAAATCTATATTTTAATTGGATTCTATTTGATTAAAGAAAAAGGATGGTTTTCTTTCACAATTTATGAAGATATAATTTAGAAATGTGGCTCTGCTAATCGATAGCTCTTTGGCACATATCAAACAATTAAAAAAAAATTATTGTATTATTTGTTTTTTTTTTCTATTAATTTGCTTGGGTGTTTCGATTTTAATATTTAAGGTTTTGTTTCGTATCGTGTGTTTAATATACGCCTTATGCTAGATATATATTCTATATATACATAATTCATATATATATACAACCGCTCAAATATTTCAAATAATGCAAATATTCACGTTTTGACATTTCTGAATTATAACACAAAATCTGATGTATACACCACATGACTTCCTTGTACGGAATATCAAATTATACGCATTTTTTCTTAACACTCTATCACTAGGTTCACTTAACAGCGTTACATCTCATCATTATAACTCAGAATGCACAAAAACGTATATCATCTGAAGAATTATCTAATCATTGCCACATGTTCTGTTCAAATACTATAATAAATCTAAAGCGATGTATAAAAGAAATTAAACAAACAACAACAAAAAAAAGAAACAGTTTTTCACAGACGATTCAGTATTTCTCATTCAATTAATTCAGTTCTCACTTCGCGACAAGGCAAGAATGCATAAAAACTCAAAATATCTATATTAAAAATTACGAAGTAAATCTTAAACACTTATGTCCTCGAATAAATTCCAGAATGGATTAAGCATGATTTAATTCGCAATAATAAAAGAAAGCGTTATCTTTGCTGTTGCGAAGCTTAGTTTCTATAGATTGACAACAAATCCACTACTCTCCTAAGTTTCAAATGTAAGCAAAGATGGCTGCCATGGGAAAAATGATTAGGCTTCACCACGCTTCAACAACTTTTAAATTGTTGATAATTCTACAAATCTTGCATGCAAATTTACTAAACGCATAAAAACCTTCACCGGAAGATAAGAAGAACATAAACATCTCTAAACTGTATTCGATAGCGGTCAAAATGGTTATTTTCGTTGAAATATGATATCCGAAATTTTTCGCGACTACAATACTTCCTTTTTACTTCGTACAAGGAAGTAAAAACGGAAACTTTGAGGAGACATACAGTCCAGCCAACAGAAAATCAAAGTTAAACACAGGTTCGAGGTTCAGCGGTTTAATTAATGACTCATTACGGACGTTCTAATTTTCCTCAAACAAAATGGTTATAGAGTAATTTTGCGCAATATTAATCAGGGTTTAAAGACATTCGGACTTAATGTTAATCAGGTCACTAAGTCATTAATATCTCTGTTTTCAAGTCTGTAAATTTCTTCAGAGAGCATAAACTGCTTGTTGAAACTTTGCATTTGGTCAGGGATTCTGTACATTTACGATCTGCAAACTATCATCACATGACTGTAGCTCAAGAGTAGGATTCCAGTACCACTATTAGTAATTAATATTGATTTTCTGCTTAGTGAGCTAACGACGCATGCAGTCTGGTATCACCTGGAGATTACAAACTAAGAGGTAATGATTCGCCAAATAACAAGACAGAACCCTAGAGATCTACCATATTAGTCCTTCTCTTCCGTGTAAATTGTCACTATTTCTGTGCCTAACCGGAGTAAAAGTAAACTAAAATGGAGGCATATATAGGCACATCATGCAGAAGCTGATCGCACATTTTTAGACAATTTCGCTCTGCTATAAAAAGTCTTCTGCTTGTAATTTTTTTTAACTGCAGCTATATTTTTGAAAGTTTAAAGAAGCGATGGATGGAAGCTACGTTTGTGCTTTTTCCGAAGAAAATTATTCGTACCAGCTTATTAATAAATCTTATGTGTACATCACATGACTTTCTTGTACGGAATATTAAATTATACACATTTTACATTTCATTTAAACTTATTGGATTGAAATAAAGCTAATTCGTCGATAGCGCATAAGCCACAATAGAATAATTGCACTCTTTAGAATGCACTATATTTGTTTACCATAGCGACACACTGGCGGTAGGTTCACTTAACAACCTTACATCTCATTCATTTTATAACTCAGAATGCACAAAATTTATGTGTATCATCTGAAGATCGTTGCCACATGTTCTGTTGAAATACTATGATGAATCTAAAATAACGTGTAAATAAAATTAAACAAAAAACCAAAAAATGCAATTTTTCACAGACGATTCGGTATTTCTCATTCTATTAATTCAATTCCCAAAAATATCTGCATTAAAAGTTAAGAAGTAAATCTTAAACACTAATTTCCTCGAATAAATTCCGGAATTTAATCCATTCCGTGTTTTCCAAGCATGATTTTATTCGCAATAACAAAAGAAGGTGTTATCTTTGTTGTTGAGGAGCTTAGTTTCTTTAGATCAGCAACAAATCCACTATTCTTCTAAGTTTCAAATGTAAACAAATGTGGATACCATGGGAAAAATTATTAGGGTCAGCCGCGCTTCAACAGCTTTAACGATTACAGTACTTCCTTTTCACTTCGCAAAAGAAGTTAAAACACTGCGAAAGACGTGGGTTTTCGATATCTAAAGCGAAAATAGAAATTATAGTCAACAAGAAAGACCTAAAAATTTAATGTTTGGTTACAAATAGAAAAAGTGTTGCAAATACATATCCAAGGAAGAAACGAAATGTTTCCAGTATTGCAAAGGTAAAATCATTAATTTCAGGTTATAGGTTAGGTTATAGGTTATTCAGTTATGGCAAAGCACACGAGAGCTATCTGCCTAAAGGGAGGGATGCCTTCGTGGAGGACTTTCTAAGAGAAACTGGCTCGTAGACACGTTACATATGGGGAAAACCCCGAAACCGCCCATGCAGCCAGCCCGTTCGCGGGATTCGAACCTCGGACCGAACTACCAGTGTTCAGCGTCTTTAACGCTCGGCCGCTGGTGGACCTATTAAAGCCAAGTAAAGCCTATTATCTGCCAACTCAAGCCGCAAAATCATTAAAACGCTCAGTGTTAACTGTAAACAAATTTGTAATGCTGATTTGAATTTTTAAAAGGCGAAAAGACATAACGCGCATAGTCTTTCTCCACGGCATATCATCGAACGCAGAACGTAGTGCAGAATTTTTTATGAGAAATAATCATTCGGACAAAAATGGAAAAATATTGTCACAATAAACAAATCTTGAATATATTTAAATAATAAAATAAAAAGAGCATTTATTATCATCAAAGAGGAGAAAAAATTTTTAAACATGTTTAAAAGAATCTAAGGAAAGTTTTTTAAAGTGATTTATGATGGCGGTTGGCTTTTATATAACGGCAATTTAAAAACAGCGTGAAGAAAAAAGTTAAGATCAACTCCACATATCAACAAGAACATATTTTATAGTCTATTTACGAATGCAAAATATCTTATTTCTACCCACAGTACCGTCAATGAGTAGAACGTCATCAAGACAAAATAAACACCAGCCACTCGTCAAAATCCACCGTTAATTTTTTGGAAGAAATGGGTATCAAGTCCATGCCCTTCACTCATATTCCTACTAAACTTCCTGACCTAGGGAAGTTTGCGCTTTTGGACTTTTAAAAAGCAGACTGGACTTGAACTTTAAAAAAACTATTCTTGGAAAGCTATTCAAGAGAAATGGGATAAATTACCTATGTCTTCCGATAGTATAAAAGGCTTTATTATCTTGGAAATCACTGTGTACAAATATAGTGAACATTAAGGGATATCAAATAGAACATTTAAAACACCTAAATATCAGGTAAAATATTCCTATAAATACAATCAAAATCGTCTGAAAATTCGCGAACAGCTTTTATATGGGCACAGGGAGTCAAGTTCCCATTTTTAATGTTTCTAAAGTACAATAATTAATTATATTAATTATTTTATTTCTATATTTTTGTTTGACCGAATTTCTCCTCACCCTGCAGAAACATACTATTACGAAATGCCCAGCTGTGGTAAGATAGCTTCCTCGCAAAGCGGAATTAGGGCTGCCGGAAAATGACAAGGAAAGGCTGGGTTGCTAGACTTGGCGTGAAATTGCTCTTTTGGCGCTATTTGGCGATAAAACTGGCGATATGCCATAGATGGAGCGAGCATATTCTAGAACGAATTCTTACCGGTTTTCCTCACAATGTTCTGGAAAGCAGGTGAAAACCTATATAAACCCTGCCTGTACGCAAAGTAGCAGTTTATCGTGAAGTGTATCTTGAGTGTATCGTGAAGAGTATCTTAAGTGTGCTGAGTTTAGAGATTAGGTTGTGAGCGATCGACTGAGTGGAAAGCTGCACTTTGGTGCTTTGCCGTGAAGCTGTCGTCTTCAACGTTATAGCCTGAAGGTTGTGTTGCTGATTGCTTCAGCGCTTTTATCGTAGTTTTTCGACGACTATAACACGTCTTCGGAACTGTCCTGTGAAATACTGACGAATCAGTTTTGTTTTAATTATTCACCAAGTGTCGTCATCAATCACTCCAAATCCACGAATCCGTAAAAGCAACAATACTTTACACATAACGTAATACGGCAAAGAGGAATTGACAGCGTCCTTTCTTGTCAAGTTCCAGCCACCTGGCTTTCAAACAGGCTCCCATTAGAAGGAACTTAGTTCTTATGGACAAAATGGCTCTGAAGAAAATGATTAAGAAGATTACGCTACAAACCTAGTTTTTGTAAAAGACGTTTCAAGCACGGTTCTACAGATACTTCTATGTATAATATGTAACCATCTTATGTATAAAATTTTGAGTCGCTTGTTGAAAGTTGCTTAGCTATTAGTATGAAAAAATGCATAAAAAAACGGCATAAAGTACCATTAAGTTTGATAAACTGATATATCCGCACTTCTTGAAAACTAAAACTGCGCCATGAATGCTGCAATTTTAAGCGCACCTAAAGATCAGTTTCGGGAAGACAGTAGAATATTATGGATCGTAAACGAATTCTTTGTTCTCAGACTCCTGAATTATACTCATTTCCATCCCAGTGCAGGTGCAAGTGGGCTACTTAGGTTTATAATAGGTAAGAAATATTACGCATGCACTTTCTTGCAAAGACGACGCAGACGGGTTTCATTTAAAGCCTTAATAACGCTTGTTAAAAAAAATTTTGGTCAAGAGACTCATCCGTGAGAATTGCGCTGTTACGTCTTCTGGACTGTCTTCTTCAGAGAAATTCACTCCTAATAGAGTAGAAGCAAAATTTTCCATAATGCGCTTGCTGTTAAAGGATCCTTTAACAATCTTTCATAGAATAAATTTAGACTTGGATATTTAGCTATGGAAGCCACTGATCTTTTTTAAAAGCGGTGCTCCATTACTCTTTAAATACTAAGCAGGTTAAGAAATTCATCAGTAAAAGTTTCCCAACGCTCGAAATTGATACTGCAGCAATCTCATTCACCTATACCATTAAGCCGAGAAAATTATTTCAGACATTCAAATGATAGCATTACGATATTTTACTGACTAGGAACTTCAAGGTTACTAAGGAAATAAGTAGCTCTGTTCTAAAGTAGCTCTGTTCGGAAATAGCTCGTTCTAAACTGGCTTGAAAGCAAAAGAATCCATCAAAGATAAAGAGGCAGTGCTGTCTGCACGAACGATCATCTTAATACAGCTGATATCGTGAACTAAAGCAAATTACTTGTTAACCCTTTGACGCGCAGTGATCGCAACTTGAAACCCACAATTTTCGAATATTTTTTTCCTCTTCTTTCAAAAATGTTTGAGTGAAAACCGATTATTACGACTGATTACTGATCTTTTAGCTTTAAATAACACAAAATGCTGGCAGAATCATACATTTTTGCGTCTTAATACCTCAAATTGGATGCCTTTTAAAATTCGTTTTCAAGAGACAAAATAACTTCGTTTTATTAATATAAACAACTTTAAATTTCAAAAATTATTCATCGCACATCATTATTTCTATTATAAACAATAAAAAAAATCTGAAAGGTTTCAAATTTTAAATTACGTCGAAAGGGGCGTTTTTCAAACATTCTGTATGTTACTTTTATTTATTGAATATCATGTTCTTCGCATTTAAACTATAAAATTCAGTTAAAGAACAATATCGCAAAATAATTTTAAACTGAGCGTATCTTTAGAATTTCCTGCGCACAGTCTCACGCGCTGCAGATAAAAATGTTTTTTTTTCTGTACAACGTTGCCATCGCCCGCTTTGAAATCCTCGAGTTTCTTCATCAAAAATTCGTTAAAGTTTTACAAAATATGAAATCGTTAATAAAACAAATTTCAAATTTGAGCTTCCAGATGCCTATATTCGCAGCAGGATGACGGCATTCAAAATATATATACATTTATGCACATTCTTCATTATTTAATTTCTTTAAATATAATGCAGGGCTGCAATATTTTGTGGCAACAGTTTGAAACGTGTTACAGACTTTTAATGTTTCCGACGCAAAATCGCAAAACGAAAACAATAGTCCTTCAGGGACAAAGCCTTTTTGGACTAAAAATAGCAATAATTAAACTGCATATATAAAAAAACCTATGCATAATTATAGCATTCGCTTTGTGATTTCATGGCGCGACCACCGAGCCTCTACATTGTGTCGCAATCCTTATAATCCTCTACAGGCTCAATGGTCGCGCCTTGAAACCACTGCTCTTCATTATGGCGTTTGATGCTTTTCAAATAGGAATTATATAGGATGTATTTTTACCCTGATAAGGGGCTTTGAAACCCTAGAGTATTTTTATTACTAAACAATACGTACATCTGCCCAGTGAAAAGGTCTTTCGTTTCCAGAAAATTTTCTCTGAGTTTAACACGGTTGCTTCCTATGCTACTAATGCGATTTTATAAATTTTTTGTATGGCTTAAATACAATGTAAATATACTTTGCTGTTATTAAAGATAGAAATCTCGTAAAAGTTTCGTTTAAATTTAAAATATTTGGGATAAATATTTTGGTCAAAATACGAATAAAATAAATACCAATAGAAAAATAAATATTTATGAAAGCCAAAAGAACCAAGCCCCGCCGTCCTATTAACATAGAAAACCAGAAATTTTATGTGCCAGACTAAATACGTTATAAAAAGAGACTAAATAACGCTGGACATATTCCAGTAAAATGCAAATCCTGGCGGTACATTTTGCAGCACAAGGGAGAAACCTCATACAACAACAAACATGTGCGAAACTTGCAATGTTGGTCTAATGCATGGACCAAAAAACAAAACATGCTTTCACACACACACAAAAAAAATGTTCTTTGACTTTAAGAACAAAATTTAAGTTTTTTTAATTCTTACTTTACTGAGTTTTTTAATCCATTTAACCGGACGTCCTTATTATGAGGGTTCTTATGTTTTCACTGCTATAGAAAAATTGCATAAATGTTTATTTTTTAATTTTTTCTGTCGATTTACTTAATAAAAATAAAAACGTGAAAATAATAATAAAATGTAATGTGAAAATAATGTGAAAAATTTATATATAATGCCATTCTCAAATCCAGTTTTTTTTTTTTTTTTCAGATTCGCAAATATCATCATTTATTGGAATTGCGAACAGAAAAAGGTAAGTTTTGTTTTTCCTACTACCTCAGTACGTTTCAAAGTCCTAGACGCACGCTGGTTTCACAGTGCGACCACCACCCACAGATCAATGGGCAAGAGTAGACTTTTTATAATTCATATATTATTTGCCGTTAGGATCATATTATTCCATTTCTAAAGTTTTTTTTAGTTAAAAAATTACAAAAATAATATCGTGAGCTTCAAAGGATTAAGAAAATAAACAAATAGATATATTTATTTATCGTTTGCATGAATATCAATGCATGCATTCCAGTCGAACTTCTATGAGGAATGGCAAGCTTGTTGTACCTGTATGTAAGCATACATAAAGAAAGTCTATGTTGCGTCTATCTTCAGAGCGTTCAAGTTCTAATCTGTCAGTTCATGACACTATGTGCATCCATCTAAAGAAATACGCTGCAACCATAAACATTATTTCCTCAGTGGAATCGGTTTGATAGAATGGCAGTAATACTTTGCTTGCAGAGATACTAGGTTCTTCCCGCATGAAACAGCCTTCAGAAATCTAACGCGAGGGCTTACGTAAACAAACTCTTAATCTTTTGTAAACAGTTTATACAGTTGGTGATTTTTCATGCGCCAAATTCAGCTGTCTGCGGGTGTGACCTTATAGGTTTCGGAAACTATTGAACATTTAGAGCACGGACCCTTTTTCAGGAATTCTTACAGCTGCATATTTCTTGCATAGGCTACCAGGAGCATCGTATCAGCCTCTGTGTGTATCTAGAAGCTGAAACATTACTCCTAGTAGTTGCTGCAAGAGAGTATCATCGGA
>KK114676.1:223959-253607 GCA_000611955.2 Stegodyphus mimosarum
GATACTATAAAGATTAATTATATAGATTATTATATAGATTGATAAACTGATTCTGTAAACATCAGCACCATTTGTGTACTCAACAAAAGATACTTCTAACGATTTACATTATGAACATGTAGAGAGACATTAGGTACTTTTAAGTCGGAAACACAAAAAAATAAGCAATGCCCTTCCAGGGACTCGAACCTGGAACTAGAACCTCTCGAATATGCGCCGAGTGCGCTGCGGTTACACGACGAAGGCAAGCAGAAAGGAGGCAGAAAGTATCTTATATACTCCCCCTTTTAGTGAGTGACTGGGGTTAAGGGACCCAATCTCCAAATACTGGTGATGAACGATCATCTTTGACCACCTTTCAGTTCGGGGGCCACTGTAGAGTCATAAGGTTACTTTGAAACAAGAGTACATCAAAAATGGGCAATGCCCTCGCCGGGAATCGAACCTGGACGTCTTGAATACGCGCCGAGTGTGCTAACCATTACACTACGAAGGCAGGCAGAAAGGACAGAGATAAAACCTTGGTAACATCCGCCACAGAGTCGGCATCCATATGTAACCCCAAAACAAATTTTCCACATATCTGCTTCAGAAGAATTTATCTATAGCCATTATTTTTAAATATATATTTAATAATAATAATATATATATATAATATTAAATAAATTAATAATAATAAGTTAAAATATTTTAAGGTATTCTACCTATGATTAGTTTTAAACGCTTTGAGGGATTTTACATATTATCATTTCTTTTAAACTATTAGAGTAAGCAGATAAGGTACTTTTCTTTTTGGCAAAATGAATTTTAGATGGACAGGATCAAATATTTTGAGCTACTATACTCTCCACCAAAACGAAATCCAAGGTGAATTTATTTAACCAATTGGACCTTTTTTCGCCAAAATGTGATAAAAGGATCCAACCAGCAACCCTAAGGGTAACAGACGTATTCTCATAATAGTAATTATCGATCGCGACCGGCATAAGCCAAGCAGCTTCGGTTTTCCTTTGATAGGCAGTCTAACGCTCTCAGGGGCAGCAGAAGGGAAAACAGCCAGGTACTATTAGAAAGGGGGGAATCAAGGAATTGAAGAGTGCTGACATTTTTGGGAGAATACGTTAAGTGAGGTCATCAGAAAAGAGGGATAAGAATTACCACATAATCATGCCAAAAAAGATAGGAAACGGTAAAAGGATTTTTACAAATTTATATCAAGTGTAACCAACCAAAAACATCAGAAACAAATTAGGAACTTTTCATTCTATTGACGTGAAGGAAAGCGCAGAGTTGCACCTTCTTCTGTTTTCCCAACAGAATGGAAAATAAAAAATGAATATACATATATTTTTTAATAATAATTCTTATTGGGATCTTAAATGTCATTCACGGCTAAAATTCGTTGCCTTCATGTTCTTGATTCTGCAGGAACAAGAAATGTGATTCGGTAATTATACAGGAAAATGTATGAAAATGCTTCATTTTTAAAAATTTGGATGATGAGATATAATCCTCAAATTTAACGGTTAAAGCGAAGTAAAAAAAATGCAAGTTTTCAGATTTTGTATTACGCCTAGAGGGGCTCTTTTAGCGTTTTGTGTGTTACCTTTATTTATTAAATACCATGTTCTTTGCACTTAACCATAAAATCCAGTTCAACAGCACTATCGGGAAATAATTTATAAATGAGCATATCAGTAGTAAGCGCAGGTAGCCGGGTGACGGAAGTGACGTCACAGAAAGAGGCGTTATCGTCGCCATCTTGGATCGTGTGACAACCGGAAGGGATATAGATGGGTTGGATGACGTAGACAGAATGACGTCATGCATAGTTTCCGTTATTGTTTGTGGCAACAACCCTATGTTTTTGAAAGTTTTTATTTTTTATGGCAACGGACATATTTTTTCTTTTTGGGGCAACGATTTCATGAACCACGTGCCTCGAAAGACATCAGCTTTCGTTTAGCATTGTTAATTTATTTACTCTCTTTAATTATGTTTACGGATGATTATTTTTAATTATTTACTCTTTTTAATTATTTTTATACAATTAATTTCCATTACTTAGTGCGTCATTATTAATAATCATTACCTTAATTATTTTTTTTATTGAATTTAATATCATTTTCCCCGAATTTAAAAAATAACCCCATCAATGGGATTCGAACCCTCCATCTCTTCCATAGGAGACCTGATCTTTAACGACAAGATCAGCTTTCATCCCTACCGACTTGTTATTTCACATTGTCCACCCTCTTTGTCCATTTGACCTTGCACAGAGGAAACCGCCATGATGTCACTAGTCTGAAGGATTGCGACTGCGGGAACTTGCTTTGACATGAAAACAGCACTTTTAGCTTTCTAATCCATTACGTTATTCTTTGCTGTTTTAAGTATAAGATTTTCCCACAGTTTAAATTTTTTCATTATTCTTAGGATCTTTTTAATTGTTTTATTTTTTCTTCTCGTTCTTTACTAATTTAAATTGATACATTTCGCTTTTTCAAACGTAAATTTTACTTTCGCAAATTAATGTTTCCACAATTTTGTTTTCGTAGAAGAAAATTTATTTTTACATTTTTTTTTTTACTTTTTATATTTCCTTTCACTTTTTGTGAAAGTTTTTTTTTTCAAATTTATTCTTTTTCATATTTTTACTTTAAATTTTTTTTACGTTTAACCTTTTTTTGGTTTTTACAAAAGTAATATTTTATTTTTACAAGTTTAATTTCTTTTCCTTTTCACTTTTTATTTTAAAGAAGTTGTTACTATATACATTTTTCATTTTGTTTGCAAAAAGTAATATTTATTTTCATTATTTCTTCCACTTGTGTTTTCACAAATGCAGTTTTTTCCCTCTTACGTATTTTACTTCCAAAAGTAAATTTTGATTTTTTCTTTTCACATTTTTCATTTTTTCGTTTTCACAAATGTAAATTTTTCTATTCTTTAAATTTTTTTCTCGTTACATTTTTTATTTTACACTTAACTTCTTTCCCTTGTTTTAAACACTTATTGATGATACATTTCCATTTCTCTCTGGAGGCCTTCATGGGTAATATTTTCTGGAACTTTAAACAATATTCTTCTAATATTTCATTTCTTGCTTTTTATACTATTAATAGGAGATATTTAGAACTTTTCCTTCTAATGTATTGTACTAATTACTAATGACTGTACTAACTTCATGAAATACTATGCAAAACATTACGCATTCTCTTGAACTGTGTTTGCAGAATACATTCGTGGGGAGTTTCGTCACTAGAAGCGATCCGTGTTCCAGACATAGAATGTGACTCATATAATTCTCCCTCGTAAAATGCATCACTCACCTCGAACCGTAACTCAGTGTGGGAATGCAGCACGAAGAGTCTAGAGCAGGGATGGGCAAACTTTTTCGATCGCGGGCCAAAAATCGAAAAAATAAAGTTTGGCGGGCCAAGATGAATTTTTCTTAAATTTTAAAAACAATATACAAGTATTACAATTTAATATATTAATGAGATGAATGAAATTGCGATTTCATTTTTAAAAGTTCCTTATATTGAGGTTCGAAGTGAGATGTACTGATTCTAAGGAACGAGGCTAAATGCTCATCTGTCAGTCTACTTCTGAAATAATTCTTTTTAAGGTTATAGTTGAAAACACTTGTTCACATATATAAGAGGAAGCAAACATAGCACTGATTTTCTGGGCATGAGATATTAAATTTGGGAAACTTACTTTCGATAATGATTTGTAAAACTCTAACTTTGGCATATTTAGAAACAATTGCTTGAGATGATTGTTAGATTGCAACTCAATTAATTCAAGTTGCAAATCTGAACTCACTGCTTCACAATTTACGTTGAATGGCATGGTAAAAATATCCAATTCCGCTTGAATGGCACTGAAATCTTGAAATCTGCGTTCGAACTCAAAATGCAGTTTTTTCAAGCTATCTTCATAATTCTTAAGGTTCTCTTCTTTTACTGAGGGTGAATTTAACCTCGGGAAATGAGATAAGTCGTTCTTACCTAGCTGCCCAGCAAACATATTAAGTTTTAGTTTAAAAGTTTTGTTTGTTTGTTACTTGCTACTTTGTTTAATAATATTTAAACAAAGTAGAAAAGGAGATGGATGTAAAATATATGAATATTTCTTTTAATTTGCCTCTGATCGGCAAATTGAAATTCTATCCGCGGGCCGGACAGAACCTTCCGGCGGGCCGTAGTTTGCCCATCCCTGGTCTAGAGTGCTTTCAGCGTCTCTGTGCGCAGAGATCTTAGCTTTTTCTTCAAGGTATTTGTTGAGCAGAACGTAATTATATTTTCATGGGTAGTGTGCTTCTACTTCACTTCTAATTTGCTGCAGCGTAGGAGTCCAGGGCAAGGCGGCGACCGATATCCCCGAAAACTATAGGTGAGTACATTATCATCCCCGAAAGCGCAACAAAATCGAGCAGGTAAGTTTTACCGTCCATAAATATTTAGGTTTAACGGCTGGAAAGGATAAGCACACAATTGCGTAAAGACGAAATCTGCTTTTGCTTTGCCATGAAAATCTTTGTATTAGAACAGCCCGAAGATCAAACTCCACGAAGCTAAAGTGGGCATTTGATCTTCGCTCTTACGTAGAATTTGCAATTCTACTAAAAACTTTTGTAAGAGCGAAGATCAGGTGCCCACTTGCTTTCGTGGAGTTTGCTGCCATATATCGTTTACTCCAATCATACTTGATAGGGAATTGCAGTAAAAGCTTAGTTTCTCTAGATTGGTAACAAATCCGCTATTCTACGATTATATAGCGACACTCTGGCACTCGCTTCACCTAACAGCTTTCCATCTCATTATTTTATAACTCAAAATGCACAAAAATCAAGTATACCATCTGAAGAATTATCTAATCGTTACCACATGCTCTATTCAAATACTATAATAAAACTAAAATGATACATAAAAGAAATTAAAGGAAAAAAAAGAATAAAGAAAAAAGAAACAGTTTTTCATGGACGATTCAGTATTTCTCATTACATTAATTCAGTTCTCGCTTCGCGACAAGGCAAAAATGCATAAAAACTCAAAATATCCATATTAAAAATTACGAAGTAAATCTTAAACGCTTATTTCTTCGAATAAATACCAAAATGGATTAAGCATGATTTCATTCGCTATAATAAAAGAAGGTGTTTTCTTTGCTGTTGCGAAGCCTAGTGTTTCTACATCGGCAACAAATCCACTATTCTGCTAAGTTTGAAATGTAAACAAATACGTCTGCTATAGTAAAAGTAATTAGGCTTAGCCATACTTAACTCTTAAATTCTTGATAATTTTACAAACATCGCATGCATGATTTACTGAAGGTATAAGAACCTTAACCGGAAGAGAAGAACAACATAATTCAATCATTTTTAAAGCAAAAAACGCACAATTTACAAACTTATAGGAATAAAGAAACTGAGCTCAGCCGAGTAACAAAGTATATATATATAAAAAAAAAAATATATATATAATGTTAAAAGTTAACTCTACAAGAGTTTAGAGTTAACTTTACAAGAAAATTTAATGATCTTTTAAAAATATTTTTAATTCATGAATAGAGAATTATGCAAAAATAAAAGAACAACACTAATATTGAATTTTTTCTGCAAATTTCTGTGTCCACGAAGTATGAAACACAAATTAGTTTTGAACGGTAATTTGTTTTCGAAATGTAATCCTTTCGTATAATTTTCTGTTACTTATATAATTCTTCTTGTAGTGTAAATAATTTCTACACTACACTATATTTCTGAAAGAAAAAAAATCTATGACATTCAAAGATATAGACAACAATTTTAAGAAATGTTGCACTGTAACATAATTTAAACAAAAGGTAACCTACTCTGTTACCCGGCACAATATTTTAAAATCCACCTTTGTTTAAATATATGTTAAAAATTATATACATATATATGATTTTTGCAGTCTGTGGGCATTGGAAAGGATGAAGCTTTCAGAGTCCGGATGTTGTCGTTGCGAGTGGAAGGCACAGAAGAATTTCACTTTAAAAACTTCACATATTTATCCGATTAAAATGACAGCTCATTTTTTTAGACGAAGATTACATATCCAATAATGATATAAATAGTAATACTATTAAATTTAGAACCTCGACGTCATGAACATTTTTGACAAAGGGAAGATGAAGAGACAGAGCAAAGCTTTCACATAGCAGGCAATGGCAGAAAGCAAGCTGACGAAAATTGGCTCGCAGAGCTATTTATAGTAGCGGTTGTATAAACGACCAGAGAGTTCTCGAAAGTGCTGGTCTCTGGGGAAGATCCTGAAATTGCGGAAAGTTAATTAGAGGTTGCCTGTTTCACGTAGAGCAAAGCCATCGTATTTTTTATATTTTACATATACGCACACGTGTGTCGCGACCGATTGCAACCAAAAGGAGAGACGCACAATAATTGTCAATGAGTTTAAACTTCTACGTAGGAAAGCTAGACGTAAAAATTTCAAAATTTTCTTTGAGTATATATCTAATAAAAATTCTTTGCTTCAGCTGTCGCTTTAAAGGAAGCAATTTTGGAATATTTAAAGCTGCCTTCCAAATAGGTTTAAAAGGTAATTTTTTTTTACTTCCTTGTACGAAATAAAGGAAATATTGTCATCGCGAAAATTTTCGTGTGTCATATTTCAACGGAAACATCCATTTTGAAATCTCTCGAATGCAATTTAACTATGTTTTTGCGTGCCAGATGTTACGTAAAAATGAAAGATAATATAAAGGCCAGAAAAAGGACAGTGCACCTCCGTTTTCGGTTGGTATCGGCCTGACGAAGAATGTATAAATATATATATCCAGTCTATTACTCGGCTACGTGAGCTAAGTTTTTTTTGCTCTTATATGTTGGGAAATGGTGCATTTTTGCTTAAAAATGATTGAATTATGTTATTCTTATGGTCCAGTTAAGGTTTTTAAGCCTTTAATTAACCTGCATTCAATAGTTGTAGAATTGTCAATAATTTAAAATTTGTTTAAGCACGGCTAAGCCTAATTTTTTTCACCATATTTTTTCACCATATTTTTTTCACCATAGCAACCATTGTTTACATTTGAAAATAGCAGAATAGTAAATTAAGTCACTTCCTGCACGTCCAGTGGCTTTTTGCCGATGCGACCAAAAGGAAACTTTCAGTTTTGCGCATCGAAAAAATTTGCCTTTTTGCCCGTTGGCCGAATTGCTTGTTTTCACGTAGAAATTTTAGTTTTAATTGTAAAAACGTTTTTTTAATTAGTTTAATTGTATTTGGTGTTTTATATTTTTCCATATTTTTCAAGCTTTAATAAAGATATTTTGAAGTTTTTTGCATTTTAGGCTTGTCGCGAAGTGACAACTGAATTAATTCAATGAAAATTGTATGTAATGAAATTCGAAGAAATAAGTTTAAATGAAACGCAGGAAAAATTGCGTACAATTTAATATTCCGTACAAGGAAGTCATGTGGTGTATACATGAGGTTTTTTCGAATAGTAATCCTTTCGTATAATTTTCTGTTACTTATATATTTTTTGTAGTATTATCAATAATTTGTACAAAGAAAACTATGATATTCAAAAGACACAGATTACAGATAGCAATTTTAAGAAATGTTGCTTAACCACTCTGTTACCTGGCACAAGGTTTTAAAATTCACCGTTTGTTTAAATTATGGTACAGTGGAACGCTTCTTAAATTTGCTGTCTTTGGGTAGAACGTACACGATGTAGAAAAAGATCATATTTTTAAACTAAATTTGCGATCAAAATGGATTACAAAGTCCATAAGAGAAGAGGAAACTTAATAGATGGCTTTTCTTATAAAAGCAAAGTTTTACCGGAAAAAAGAAAATTTTACATTTTATCCAAGAATAATAAAAATTTGGGAAGCACGTACCTTTTTTCCTTTCAGACGCCTCACTCATTTAATTTAGAATTCAGATGCTTTATGCTTACCAGTAGCTTTCAAGAAACGATATATTCGACATAACCGTGAATAAAGAGAAAAGAGAAAAGTAAAAAAAAAAAAAAAAAAAATTAAAAAGAGAGAGAGAAAAAAATTGAAAAAAAAAAACTTAAAAGAGAGAGAGAATAAAATTGAAATAAAAAAACTTTTCTACCACAGAACATGGATCGATAAGTCGAAATGGCGGGAGGAATGCAATATTTTTCTAGAAGTGTGCTAGATCGATAGAACTCTGTATCGAATACAAAAATAAAATTTAAACGTTCGAAAAATTCAACAACAAAAAAGAAAGCTTTTTGTCTTGATCCCTCCGATAACATTTTAAAACGATAGCTTTTAATTAAGCAAACTATTTAGTAATTAAGTGTTTGAGGTAACTGAAAGTATTAACAAAGCGCAACTTCTTTACTAGTTCGTAGAAGGCTTTCCTAGTTAGGAAAGCTGCATTTTATGAAAATTTCCCTAAAATACACGCATAATTTAAGTGTCAGTGGGAATTAGAAAAAAAAAAATTCAAAAATGACATTTTTTAATTGAGTAACTACTGTATTTTCCGGCCTATAATGCTCATCTATAATTTCAAGCAACATTTTTTAATTTTTAGGTAAATTCCCCGTTAACGCGCACCAAGGTCTTCAGGAAGAAACCTAAAAGATGCATGTCCAGTGCTCTTACATTTTGAAGTCACTTATTCGAACATTTGTCGTAGCCTTTCGAATAACATTACACCACACTGGCAAGCGATAGGGGAACAATACATGTGTGGGTTAAACGCTTGAGGGAGTAAGCATTCCGGCAAAGAGAGTGGTTCGTATTCAATGCAGATGTTAAAAAGAATGCTATTGTAGAGCATTTCCAACCTGAATGAATTCGTGGAATTAAGAATTAAATGTTTTCTGCTTCTGTTGTCATTTGAAGCCCAGACTTCGAAGTGATCATCGAAGGCTTTAGCAAATCGCATTTGCTTTAATTGAAATACAATTGATCTCCTTATAGTAGTAAATATGGCTCCCGCGAAAAGAAACAAACACAGTGTTGCTTTAAAATGCCATTCATTTTGCGAAAGAAAATGGAAATCATGCTGCAGCAAGGTTGTTGGGCGTTAGTGAAAGATGGAACGGATGATGATTACTTATTTATGTACCAAAATAGCAATGATGATGAAACAAAATTCGATGATACGCCTAAAGCTATAACGGAAGACGGACATGCCGAACTTTTCATGAAACCGGGTTCATCTATATACTTTAAAAAAAATATTTTCAAGACACCCAATATTGGTGGTTACATGTAGTGGTATTAAAATGACATAATATATTTAAAATAATTAGATAATTAGAACTTTTTATATTACACGATTCACATTTACAAATAAAAAAAAAGAGTGTGAACATTTATTTTGTCTTGCAATAATTCTGAGAGTGGGAGTTTTAATTTCTTGATCAGATTCTGATTAGAATGAAATATAAGGTGTCTCTTTAAATACTGTTACGAATTTTGTACTTAGATAGGTAATTTTATTAGAATTATAAATCAAATTTTTCTATTTTTCTCCGTAATGGACCGCCAAACAAATTTTAAGAGAAAGCCATTCCGGAAAAGTAAGAATACAGGGGCAAGTTCATTTAACATTGAGTAAATGAGTATTTCGGTAATATGGCGAGATATCGCCAAGCTAACAACGGTTTTGGTGATCCATTTTGTTGCCAAATATGACGACATATCGCCGAAAGTTAGCAAATTTGGCGACATTTTTGTCCGGTGCCATATCACCGTAATATGTATTGAAATTGAATAAATGTAATTGACCATTATGTTAGCTGTAACCGTAATTCCATCCTTGTATTGCTTTCCCATAATTTCAAGAAGCAAAAAGTACTCGGAATATCTAGCTGCTGGTTGAAAACTATTTAAAGCCGAAGAGAGAGCATCTGCTCTGCATCTTTAGTTACTGTCTTGCGAGCTGTATTTCCGTGTTCAAATCCGGGTTAGCTTTCTCTTCAGATGAGTTTTGCATTGCGTTGTGTTTAATGTTCTTAGTAGCTTGCAGTTAATTCTGCTTTAAAAGTTACGAGCAGAATTTAAAAGAAAAACATTTCAAAGAGAAGCATAAATTTTGAAGATATATGTTCAAATAACATATTTATTATTATTAGGATCAGAATTCAAAGCTAAGTAAGTATTTAGTGAATGTATGTAAGCAGTAATATATAATGAATGGATATGTGTAAGTAATAATATTGCATTACATTTGTTTGTGCATTAATAAGTATTATATTAAAATTCTATTAACAATTGGATATATGTATTCTAAGTTTAGTGTAATTGTATTATGATTTCAGCATTCTAAATGTAATAACTTTCTTGGTGTACTATTGTTATACCAATCGCTCTAGGTGTAAAGAACATAAATGTGTAAGGATCTTAAGTTTAACTAACGTTTATTTTATTTTAAAACTTTACTATCATCTCTTACTTTCCACTTCCGGAAAGAATTAATGCGTGAATGTTTATGCAAATTATACTTGCTAACGCTTAAGTATTTAAGTTGTGGCTTTTTGCCAAGAGTAGAGTAGAAGGAGAAAAGGCCCTTTTGCTACGAGGCTTCACGCGAGCTTGCCATCAGTTACTATCCGCCTTTAAGGCCAGAGGTTTTAATCCTCTTGAAAGTTAAAGACGTATTGTAGTTTTCCGCAATTTGCGTACTACAGATGTAGTAATTTAAGAAGCCAGTCTTAGTGCTAGCCATCTGTGTAAAATATTAAAAGTTAGCTCTTATTTAAATTATAGTTAGTTAATAGTCTTATATTCTATTACGTTCAGACCACAAGTGGTTGGTCTTTGTATCCTGAAGTGCGGAAACGTTTGTAAAATCGACAAGCAAATAAAGGCGAATTTTAACAGTTCTTATTCTTATCTTTGTTGTATCTTCCACACACGCACGAACATAGCTTTTAGTAAGCTCCCTGTTCCTACTCAGGACGCCAGTTATGTTTACAATATCAACTAGAAGAAACAGTAGTCCTGATAAATGATTTATGTGAAAATATGATGTACTTTATTAAAGGCAACAAATTTAGGTAAATGGAATAGAAGTATATGAAACCACAGAACAATGTTTAAAGTAATTGAAGGACACGAGGACTGTCAAATTCATGAGCAGTTTAACAACTTGTTCTTATTAGGTAACACAACGTAATAGTAAAATGTCGGAATGTAACACTGCAAATATATGAGAGAACTCCACTAAGGACTTTTCTACCATCAGTAAGTAGTCATTTAAATTCAATTATACATCAAAATAAAGCAAATTATATCCCTTGCTGGCCTTCTGAATTTTTATCATTCTAAATATTTGCATCCGAAGTATTTTTAATTATTGACTAATAAGATAGTCCTCCCGCCTTCTTGGGCATGCCTTAGTGGGGTAGTGGTCAGCACGCTCGCTGCGTATTCGAGAGGTCCCTGGTTAGGGTCCCGGCGAAGGCAATGCACATTTCTCACATATTCTGCTTCTAAAATAACCTAATGTCTCTACAATGGCTCCCGAACTAAAAATGATTCTTCACCACCAGAATTTGACGACTGAATCTAATAATCCCCAGTCAATCTTTAAAAGGAGGAGTATATAAGGTATTTCTCCCGCCTTCTTGGAATGCTTCGTGGGGCAGTGGTCAGTACGTTCGGTGCGTATTCGAGAGGTCCGTGGTTCGAGTCTCGGCGAAGGCATTGCTCATTTTTTAACTCTCCTGCTTTAAAAAAAAACATCTAATGTCTCTATAAACTAATAAATCAAACCTCTTTATCATGTAGATATATTATAAGGGGAAACTGAGTGAGAAATTTATTTTTTATAATTATTAGAGAGTCGTAAAAATCTTGGCAAATTGCGATGTTTAATCACAAGTTTATAAAAATATGAAAAAAGCTTACTTCGACTGCTCACGAGCAATTTACAAGTGCCCCTTCTTGGCCGAAGAAACACTTTTACAAAATTATAGCTTCAAGCATCATGCATGTAATTAATAACCCGTAATAAACCCAATGCTTAATCCATCGGAATGCACTGAGGGCGTTTACACATTTTTATAACTATTTTGATTTTCTCTATGAATTTAAATATTAATTTTAAAACGACTGGCATGAAATTGCTATGAGGATTAATTGTTGTCTGCAGCATAAAAAATATTCTTTTCTTTAAAATGTTGCCGAAAAATAAACAATGGATTGAAAACTATACTTCTGCGCTGTCCGACGAGAAATTCTCTTATTCAATTATTAGAAAAATGATATGAAAAGTATAGTTTTAATATTTCTACACGTAAAATAAGCTACATAATTAATATGAAAGGACTGTAAACTTTGACGTTTCATGACTTTGACATGCGCAGTTGTTTTCGGTGATGGCCGGTGGAGATGGTTAAGAAACCCCGTTGTTGGCATATGTGTCGCCGTTAGGTTGTGGGGCGGAGTGTGTGTGATGGAGTGTCTTTGAGCATGGACCTTATAAGGTCCATGCCTTTGAGTGTATGACGCAGTTCGTCATTTGCCCTCAGTGGAGGGAAGAGTCTGTAGTTCTCCGAGTCGCCAATGTAGCGATCACATGTCACGAGAGACCACGGTAGCTGCTTGCTCCAGTAGCCATCTATTGGCAACAGTGAAAGGTGCTGCAGCCTACGAGTGGGATCCGATTCTGGGTCTGCTTTAATGCAAAAGAGCTGCCGCACGCTAGTGTTCAAGAATTCCAACTCTTTTCAAATTTGTGAGAGTTGATTGGCTAACGAGATCGCTACAGAGCAATTTCAAAATTTGTAAATATATCTGGAGCACTTGTGAATAAATTTATAAAATCTGATTTAAAGCTAATAAAAAACATGATGTTCATAGTCTAACGCGGAAACATGTTGCAGAGACTTTAGGTTACTTCGAAGCAGGAGAGATCAAAAATGAGCAATGCCCTCGCCGGGACACAAACCTCTCGAATACGCGCCGAGTGTGCTGACCATTACACCATGAAGGCATGCTAAGAAGGCGGGAGAAATTACCTTATATACTCCCCTTTTTAAAGGGCGACTGGGGATTAGGGGACCCAACCGCCAAATCCTGTTGTGAAGAATCATTATGAACCACCTTTTTTAGTTCAGGCGCCATTGTAGTGTCATTTAGAATTTTTTATGCCAGGAAACAGAAGAAATGAGCAATGCTCTCGCCAGGACTCGAACCTCGGATCTCTCGAACACGCGCCGAGTGTACTGACCATTACACCACGAAGGCACTAAGAAGGCGGGAACCGCGTAAGACTATGTGCAGATTGCTATATGAAAATTACTTGGCAGGTGAAAAAGGAAAATATATAGTTACAATTGACAATGCTTGGATAAATTTATTTGATTGCAATAGAAAAAGATCGACTTACAACCTCCCCCCCCCAAAAAAAAAGAAGAAAAAGGCTTAATATGTTGCTTAAGAGAAAACAAAGAAAGCTTTTATAAAGCTTTTGTGGTTATTACTGGGTTCTCTTATAACGGAAAACTTTAAACAAGGAAAGTAGAAAAATGTATAAAAATTAATTCGGTTTTCTATCAGACGTTAACATCTATTTTTAAATAAGAAATTCCATCTCTTTATCCAAACAATCTTCACTGTGTTAAGATAAGGATAAGATTCTAAACCATACCTCAAAACCTACTACTATATTTTTTGAAAACATGAGAAATGTAAGGGAAATTGAAGCTATTCCCTCTCAATGCATTCCACCCAAGTCCCCTAATGTGTCTGCTATGGATTACTGTACATGTAGACTTTAAAAACTGGATCTTTATAAGTGGCATCAGAAAACATTGCGTGGAGTCTGGAAGATTGTGAAGGAGGAGTGGAATAAAATCAACCTTGATCTTTTAAGAAAATGACTAATAATTCAACAAAAGGGCTATCAAGCTGAAAATATTAAAATATAAAACTCTAAGGTTTGTTTATATATAAATCATTGCAAATTCCTTACAAAAATATATAAACACAATCTGTAAATATATATCAAAGAATGAAAAAAGAACGTAAAATAAACATTGCGTTTAATATATATCTCTACATATAATAAAACAAAGAGTCTGTGTGTGTGTCTTTCGTTCGTGTTGCGAGTAAGCTAATAGACCCAGGGCCACGAAATTTGGTACATAGGTGTATCTACACAAGAGCCAGTGCACATCGAAGCGATGTTTTCGAAATTCGAATTAGAATTTTTTTATTTTATGTTTTGTGACCAAATCGGGTCATTTTGAGATATAATGGGCTACAGGAAAGCGAGATTTCACTCTATACCTTTCATTTTTACATCGTCGTGAAGCGTAGACACTTAGCTATTTTATGAACTTAAAATTAATTTCATATAATAAATCGATTAAATACGAATTTATTTAGGAAGGTGAGCTTAACACCTTTTCGGCGGAATTTTTTTTAAAAAAACTTATTTTAAAAAATGTGCTCTTTATTTTCCTTTGATTTTTGGACACGTTGAACTCTAATCCTTTCAACTCCTTTTAAAAAAGGAATTTTGGAAAAATAATAATATTTTGTATTTTTTTAAAATTTTTTAAATGAAGCTTCCGAATACACTTCTCACATCTCAGATATTTCAAAATGTAGTTTTGGCAACAATTTTCCTTTCTTATTATTGTTGATAGATTTTTGATAAAATTGCATCATTTTGAATAGTTTTATTCTTTTAAAAATTTCGGTTTGGCAACAATTTTTCATCGTATTTCTTATGTTACTGTTTTTAAGAGACTGAAAAGAATTAACATTTATCAAGGGATATTGCTTATTTCGTTGTATGCTTTTTACATGTAATGCATTTTTAACTGAATTTTTTTCCCGTTGTTGTTTGTTTCTTTTTCGATAAAACTGTTCTGCAGAGTAAAATTCTGTGCAGTTTACAAATTTAATGTTTGGTGTTCTCTTTAGGCATTTTTCTGGTACACTTAAAAGCCAGACGAAGGCTGCCTCGCAGCGGCTAGTATATATATAAAACAAACACAAAGCGTGAATATAAAACAAAACTAGGTAATCCAGATGTAATTAGGAACTCAAGAGTAAAGGATTGGCGATGAAATCTATAGATTAGATATGCCAACTAATATTAAAGAAGAGTAATATTAAAGAATACTATGGCATCCAGGGAACATTCCGATTCACTTAATCTTGCGAAAAGAATAGGAACCTTTCACCAGACGATTTGCTTTGGAGAGCCCTCCTCGAGTCAGAAATAAGGCACCCCTAATGGAAAGAGAGACAGCATGACGTCACGGAACGAAGAACTCCAGGTGCCAGGGGCATCGATCGGTGACCACCTGATGCTCGTCTATTTCGGAACTTTCGAAGACCGTCTTTTGTTGGAAGAAGGAAATGTTTGACAGTGAGAAATACTCACGGATCAAGGTTTAGTTGCACACCAAATAACACATCTTGCTTTCTTGTTTGTTTTATTTTGTTACCGTAATCCATTGAATCTTGAACTTATTAGAAGAGTACTGAAAAAGTTGTAATAGGAATATTAACTTAAGAATCAGTCCTGAAAATTAAAGATACACAACGTAAAATATTGTATTTAAAATGAGTTCTTCAGTTAGGTAAGTGAAATAAAAAATTTCTACGGTATTATTTCATCGTGAATTATGCAACACGGAAATTTGTTCTTTATTTTCTCGTAGAAAGTAAAGGAAGGATTGTAATCACGAAAAATTCCGGTATCATATTTCGACGAAAATATCCATTTTGACCGCTATCGAATGCAATTTAACGATGTTTTTGCGTGACATCTGTAAGTAAGGACAGAATAAAGAACTCTTTTTCCCCAAACGAATTATAAAATTGATTTAAAATGCATTCAGAAGAGATTTTTTTCATGGCGTCTGTGCGTATGTACGTTACATATGTATGTATCTCTCGTGACTCAAAAACGAATAGCCTCAGAACATTGAAATTTTGTATAAACGACTGCTATAACATGTAGATGTGCACCTCCTATTTTGGCTCTTTGGATTTTTTTCATGGCTAACTTTTAATTTGCAATCGGGCGCGCCAAAGTATATATATATTGCTGTAACAATAAGTGTATTTTACTGTTCTTATTTGCCGCTTAAAGTTTTTATGCGTTTAGTTAATCTGCATGCAATAGTTATAGAATTATTAAAAATTTAAAAATTGTTTAAGTGCGGCTAAACCTATTTTTTACCATAGTAACCATATTTGTTTTCAGCTGAAACTTGCCAGAATAGTGAATTAAGTGAGTTTCTGCACCTTCAGTGTCTTTTTTGCCGAGTAGGACCAAAAGAAAACAGTTTCGTGCACCCAAAAATCGGCCTTGTTGCCCGAATTGCTTGTTTTTGCGTAGAAACTCCAATTTTAATTGTAAAAAAATTTTTTTAGTTGTTTTAATTATATTTGGTGTTTTATGTTTTTCTATATCTTTCAATTTTTAATTTAGACTTTTGAGGATTTATGTATTTTTGCCTTGCCGCAAATTAATTGAATGAGAAATATATCTTTAATGAAATTCGAGGAAATAAGTTTAAATGAAATGCAGTAAACACTGCGTATAATTTAATATTCCGCACAAGGAAGTCATGGGGTGTACACATCATATTTTTATTTTATAAGGAACAGTATTACATCTTTATTTTAACAAAGTTTCATATGTATTTACAATGTATATGATTTTTTATGCAGCAACTGAATTTAACACTAAAACAGCAGACTTGATTTGGGTATGACAAAAAGCTTCTGCCAATAAACACATTATTGGCTACCAAAGTTTCTGTTATTAGGTAGACTAAACAAGAGCTATTAGTCACAAAACGGCCCTTCAGTTTCTGCGTTAGTATACTTTTCAAACTGTTGCCACCAAATATTATCACCACGTAGCATTTAAATGTCAATAAAAAGGTAACATACATTTGAAAAACGTGATTTCACGTTAATTTCCGCAACTAATATTTTTACTGCTAGTAATATTTATGCAGGTTTGTTTCACAATTCTTCCACAGATGACTCACCCAGACATTATAAATGTAGGTGTCATATCATGGTTTTTTTAGTCCAAAGGGGCGTTGTCCCTGAAGGACTATTGTTATCGTTTTGCGATTTTGCCTTGGAAACATTAAAAGTCTGTATCACTTTTCAAACTGTTGCCACCAAATAGTGCAGCCCTGTATTATATTTAAAGAAATTAAATAATGAAGAATGTGCATCAATGTATGTATGTTTCTCGCATTGTGATAAAACGACGGTACCTAGAGCCATCGAATTTTCAATGACGTCACCCTGCTGCGAATATGGGCATCTGGAAGCGCAAATTTGAAATTTAGAATTTGTTTTATTAACGATTCTATATTTTGTAAAACTTTAAAGAATTTTTGATTAACAAACTCCAGGATTTCAAAGCGAGCAAAGGCAACGTTATACAGAAAAAAGCATTTTTATCTGCAGCGCGTGAGACTGTGTATATTAAACTCTAAAGATAGGCTCAGTTTAAAATTATTTTGCGATATTGTTCTTTAACTGAATTTTATGGTTTAAATGCGAAGAACATGATATTCAATAAATAAACGTAACACACAAAATGATAAAATGATAAAAAATATTTTATTTGGAGTATAAAATGAAAAAAAAAATATTTTATTTGGACGTAATTTAAAATCTGAAACATTTCAGATTTTCTTTTTTATTTAATTCCTTTTTTTTTTCAAAGTATCATTTCCAAAACTAAGAAACCTAAATCTCATTCAAAGATGAAAAACCAAATTAACTAATATCTCCTCGCTTTGCTTCTCCGTCTAAAACGCCTGCGTCTTAATTTTTTAAGAATCAATGTATATAGCAATTTATCATATTTCGTTATAAATGAATCACAGAAATGTACAGGATTTCATTATGAATGGATAAATATCTACTTTGATGATTTTATATGTGCGGAAATAAAGCCTGGAAATTCCTCAAGTTCATGTTTTGTTATCTTCATCTGTGCGCTGTCACCCTTTATCATGACGACTGCAACTGATTCCTCTTTTATGCTTCCGGAATCATTACATATATATGTATGTGTGTGTGTGTTTGTATGTATTAGGTGAATTCAATATTATATGATCTTTCGTCTCACCGAACTATTAGTACTCAGCATTTAGATATTTAGATGATATAAATATAAATAGATGTGTTATCCGATGTACTACCAATGTATCAAAGACTAGCCAGTAATGAGCTTTTAACAAGATGCATATCTGGAAAAATACAAAACACTAACTAGAGTTGCCATCTGGAAGAATTGCCCCAAGGAGGCATTTATATCGAAAAACAGACTCGAAATAACTGCAACGATTACTAACTTCAATTTTAGGTGTATAAATACTTTAGGTATGGAACAAGAAGATAACAATTCACGTTCAATATCTGTTGGGAAAAGACAAGATAAACGTCGTATAAAACAAAACGAAAAGAGGTGTTCGACTGGATAGAAGAAAAGAAGAATGACCAAAAAAAAAGTGTAGCGCAGCTAAACATAATGAAAATGTAAATTAGGAAGGGGAAACATATGGTGCAGGAAGTTTTAAACTAATGCTTAGGTTAAAAAAGGTATTTAGTTGAATTTGCTGAAAGTGTTCAAGAAAATTTCTAAAATAATATTGTTGCGAAAAATTCGGCGGTTGCGCCTGTATGTAAGCTTTCCGGCATAGCACTAGGGTTGCCATAAAATAGTGTATGGTAGGGTTGCCAGATTGGCGACTTTATCGCCCATTTGGCGACCAAATGGGCGATATCCCATGGTCCAATCGGGAAGCTTCTAGAATAACTTCCTGTCCAGATATTTCTCGAAACCTGTGGAACCTAAGGAAAAGCTACATAAACCCCTGCGTTTCTGAGAGCCGGTGTTGTGAGAATAGCTGCTTACTGTGAGTGCTAAGCTACGCGAGAGTTTTGTGAACAGAAAGCGATCGAGATAGCCCTTTGCCGTGAAGCTACCTTTACAGTATAGCTTGACAGTGTATTGGTGATTGTTCCACGGTGTTTATTATAAGTCTAGTGTTGCCGTGAAGCTACCTTTACAGTTACAGCCTGAAGCTGTGTGGCTGATTCTTTCAGCGTATTTATTGTAGATTTTCGACGCTTTTAATGGTAATTTTGGAACTGTGCTGTAAATAGTGATTCTTGTAAATAAATTGTGCTTTTTATTGTTCTGCATCGTGTTTTCATCGAATACTCTCAAATCTACGAACCCGTAAAACGCTACAATATTAAATATTTCTTATCACTCTACAATTTTAAAAGTAAAAAGAATATTTATGCATCCGTCAAACAATGGTAAAGTGTTTTATATTAAATAAAATCATGTGTTAGTATATACTGTGAAGTAAATATTAAAGGTAAGCAGAAAAATATTTTTAAAATGTATTTTTCTCATAATGAAATTTTCGTGACTGTTACATCTTCAAAATGGTAATTGCTCTTTAGTTTATATTTAAAATGATTGGAATTTCTAATTCAGATTCCCGTTTATACATTGTAGAGACATTCGAATTTTTTAGAAGCAGGAAGCTAAAAAACGAGCAACGTCTTCGCCGGGAATCGAACCACTGACCTCTCGCTTCGTGGTGGCATTACACCACAAAGGTATGCGAAGAAGGCGGTAGAAATACCTTATACACTCCCCCTTTTAAAGGGAGACTGTGGTTTGGGGGACCCAATCGCCAAATCTCGGTGGTGGAGAATCATCATCCACCGCCTTTTTTAGTTCGGGCGCCAGTGTAGAGACATTAGATATTTTTGAAGACAGGAATATTGAAAAATGAGCAACGCCTTCGCCGGGAATCAAACCATGGACCTCTCGGTTACCCGTCGAGCGTGGTGACCACTACACCACGAAGGCGGGAGAAGTATCTTATAGCATGTAACAAAACTTAGCAGACATGCTTGAATGCAAATTCATTAAGGGGGTAAAAGTCCAAATTTTGTCCAAAATTAGGTACATGTGAAAGAAATATTAATTGAAAACTAAGATTTTATGTATTTCACTAATTGATACTAAATTGTGTTTGCAATACATTTCAATAAAAATAAAGCAACAATAATAAGAAACAAAAAAAATTAAGTTCCATGGAGTATTTTAAAATAAATTAAAAAACTAAAAAGGAATTTAAAGAAATTACATTGCAATGAGCCAGAAATTTTTTTCGAAGATATTCGGTATAATTATGGTAAAATATACATGCATGCAAAATTTCCTATCTTGTGACAATAATTAAGAAAAAAATTACTTGAATGTCCGCGTCTGCCTCAGGAACTAAATAATGAAGAATCTGAATGAATGCATAAATGTTTCTGGCATTGTGACAAAACGACGGTACCTGGGGCCATCCAGTTTTGAATAACGTAGTCCTCTGACCGAACATTGGTATTTTTAAGCCCGAATTTCGAATTTGCTTTATTATCTATTTTAAATTTTTTAAAACTTTAACGAATTTTTGATTCCCAAACTCAAAGATTTCAGGGCGAGCAATGGCAACAGTGTACGGAAAAAAGCATTTTTAACTTTAAAGTTGGATCGCATAAGTGGACTGTATTTGTAGGAAAAATTTTATGATATGGTAATAAAATGAATATAAACTGGCGTTCAATTAATAATTTGAGAAGACTTAAAATCTTTTATAAACTCATTTCGGACATCAAATCGAACAAATTGAAGAGTTTCTCTTCCGTGTTACCTCCAGACGTATCATGGAATTTTGGTTCATTTTGTTCATCATTGTTATTTTGATCCATAATTAAATAATCATCATCCATTCCATCTTTCACCAACACCAACACCAAACATCCTTGCTGCAGCACGATTTCCATTTTCTTTCGCAAAATGAATGGCTTTGCATTTGAAACCAGCACTGTGATTGTTTCTTTGTGCGGAAGCCATATTTACTGCTAAAAGGACCCCAACATCAACTGTATTTGAACTACAGCAAATGTGATTTACTAAAGCCTTGGATTTTCATTTTAAAATCTCGGCTTCAAATGACTACAGAAAGAGAAAACATCTAACTCCTAATTCCACGAATTCATTCCGGTTGGAAGCGCTTAATATTACAATAGCATTCTTTGGGACCCCTGCACTGAATACAATACACCCTCTTTGCCAGAATATTTACTCCCTCAAGAATTTAACCCACGCGAGTATTGTTCCCCTTATCGTTTGCCAGTGCGGTTTAGTATTGTTCGAAAGGCTAGGACTAATGTTCGAATAAGTGACTTCAAAAGATCAGAGCATTGCACATGCATCTTTGAGGTTTTTTTATGAAGAACTGGGTGCGCGTTATACGGCGAATTTACGTAAAAATCAGCAAATGTAGCTTGAAATTATAGACGCGGTTTATACGTGGTAAAATACGGAAATTTCATAAAACGCAGAACTTTTGCATTCAATGCATCAATAAAATTAACATTTTAAAAATATTAATATTCATTATCTATAAATATATCAAAGCTAAAGGAGACCGCTCCTGTAATGATTTTCTGTTGTTATGAGAACTGTACCTAACACAATAAACCTACCAACATAAAATGCATATTGAATTTTATATCTCACGCTAACAATGTTCCAATATCTTATAAGGTATATTTCCCACATTCTTAGCGTGCCTTCGTGGTGTAATGGTCAGCACACTGAGCCGGTATTTCAGAGGTCCGTGGTTCGATTCCCGGCGAAGGAATTGCTTATTTTTCATGCCTCCTGCTACTAAATAACCTAATGTCTCTACACTGGCGCCCGAACTAAAAGGGTTGTGGATGATGACTCTCCACACCCAGGATTTGGCGACTAGGTCCCCTAAAACCCTAGTCGCCCTTTAAAAAGGGGAGTATATAAGGTATATTTCCCACATTCTTAGCGTGCCTTCGTGGTGTAATGGTCAGCACACTGAGCCGGTATTTCAGAGGTCCGTGGTTCGATTCCCGGCGAAGGAATTGCATATTTTACATGTCTCCTGCTACTAAATAACCTAATGTCTCTACAATCTAACAATAGGCATTTAAGATGCAGCCATCTAATTATTACAACACTTCAGATTCGGGTATTAATTATAAACAAGAATGCATTGTAAACAATTTTAGAGCATAGCTATATTAATTATATTTAATATAGTTATGCTCTTAAAAACAGAATGTTTATTATTTTATGTGAAAGCAGATATTCTCTTTTGTGAGTCAAATCATTCCATTTACGATTACTATTCCAGTTAAACAATACATTTAGAAACATATTGCTTAATATCGATATACAGGTCTGGTATTTTTGCAAAAGACAAATTCTCCTACGTGATTTGAGTAAGCAAATAACCTTCAACTGACGCATCAGAGTCGCATCATTTTTTAACATATTTCTCCATAAAGTGTCCGAAATGTTCCAAATGACATTAAACAACGACAAAGTATCTCCCCGTATCATGACTACGCGAAGAGAACGACCACCGCTTGTAGAACAGAACCGAGCTCTCAGCGACAGATACCCGTTCGGGAGGACCAGATAAAAGCCAAAACGAGCTCCATTGTAATATCACATCTCAGCTAAGATGGCAAGAAAGGGGTTGTGCAGTGACTGCGTTCTATTTGGCCATGAGCCAATGAACTGGAGGTAGAGCGGTTGGCAGGGAAACGAGCCTTCTGTCGTAAGTTGAAAGTGGTTTGGTATCATTTGCCTTCGGTGCCGATGGCAGGGAAGACCAGTTCGAGCACATCTTTGATGTAGAGAAGCGAAAGGGTTGGGAAAGTCGCGGAGACGCGAGCAGCTAATGTCTGCGAAAGCAAACACCGCAATACATACATGCGGGGGGAGTCATTCACAGGTGCTGAGATTTATTTCCGAGCAGAACTTGGCAGTCCTTGTACTTGTAGAAAGGTAATAGCGTGAATTAATTAGCTACATAAAAGTATGTGAGTTGTTTGTAAGCTATAAATTTGATTCTGTTGTTAAAAATGAACTGTATTCGCGTCTACCCAAATATCCAAAATATCTTTGAAGTGAAGTAGGAGTTGCAAAAAACAACGCGTGCTATGAGATAATCAAGAAAGCAAAAACTGGAACAGAACTAGCTTATCTGGCAGAAGTTTTGGTGTTTTGTGCATATCATCAGCTGACTCATAACAGATAATTTTTAAATTTAGATTTAAAATTTTTAATTTAATTTTATTTAATCTAAAAATACTGCATATAGAAATAACTGTGCACTAAAAGGAAAACGGGTGAGCATTCTTATTTTAATGTATCGTTATCTCTTTCTTATCAGACACTCAGATGAGAGTTTTCGACAGATTCTGCTGTAAGGTTTATCCTAATTTTATTAACAGTTATTTGAATTTTAGGCATCTTTCCACTCCTTCTAGTTTCAGCTTACAATTTCCTACCAGAATTTAATTTCAGAAACAAAATTGAATTCGTTAGAGAGCCTGAGTTCCTGACTGGCGCCCGTTTGCCTTTTGGCTACGTCTTTCTAAGCTATTGCTATGCTCTGCCGTACTTTAGGCCCTTGTTTGGCTTCGCTGATTTAATTAAGATTTAGAGGCCAACTACTTAAAATCTGATTGCTTCGGCTATATCTTTCAGTTCGCTTTAGTTAAGCTTAGTTAAGTTTAATTTCATATTCATTTACGTTCAAGCTCAAGTGGAGGCTTTGCTGTACACTCCTTGTTAGGAGTTAATTGTATCACATTTATTCTAAGAAATAAAGGACAGTTAACCCTTCTTAAGTCTTACGTCTCTGTTAACACACTTAAGCGATTATTCGCTTATTAGTGTTTGTGAGGTTCAAGGACTGAACACTGAATTAAATAAGTAAAACCCCAAGCTGCATCAGACACAAACAGACAAGCCTTGGCCGAGTCCGTGATAGCTATATCCTTTAACAACTATCAACAGATGGCTGTATGCTAAATGCTGAATGTTTTTGTTAGTAAAATCTTCCTATTCATTTATTTAAACAAATTAACTTAAAGTCTTTTTAGCTATTAAAATCTCGAAAGAAACCTCTTCTAGATGTTTATACTGCTTTAGCGATGTTAAGTCTCGCCAAAACAGAAAGTATGGCAAGCTGACAGAAATATTTGTTAGAAAAGTGTTACGCTAGTGATTCAGTTAAATAAATGCGCAGCAATATTTTTGATAATTAAGTACCTATTTGAATAAAGATATAAATAGCCACGCAGCGTTTAACTTTATGATTTTCGTCCTTTGTACCTAAGTACGGTTTCATTCCTGCGTCGTCGCAGCACTGTGGTAGGCATGCGCACTAGTCTTTCTTCTTCACTGACTTTCAATTGTCGCCATTTTGGTTGCTCTATGTTGTGTTTTCAGTTTGCTGTGCACATTCAAAATGTTTAAGACAATTAGTTCTCCCGCTGACTGCGAGATTCGTGCCGTGATTAAATTTTTGAACGCGAGGAATGTTAAACCGGCCAAAATTTATCGTCAAGTGACAGAAGTTTACGGTAAATACGCGATAAGTGATGGAATGGTGAGAAAGTGGGTAAGAATGTTTAATGCCGGTCGAACAAATGTCCACGCCGAGGCTCGGAGCGGTCGGCCTTCTGTTGTCACCGATGATTTGGTAAGGAAAGTTGATGAAGCAATTCATGAGAACAGACGCTTCACAATGACAACTCTTTCAGAGGCAATTCCACAAATTTCACGTACTGTTTTGTTCGAAATTGTGTCTGACCGCTTGAATTATCGCAAACTGTGTTCCGGATAGGTTCCAAAAATTCTCACCGATGTTCACAAGACAAAAACGACTCGGTAGTGCACTGACATTTCTCACGCGGTACAGTGATGAGGGAGAAAACTTTTTAAACCAAATTGTGACAGGTGATGAAACTTGGGTGTGTCATTTCACACCAGAATCGAAACAACAATCGATGGAGTGGAGACACACTCATTCTCCGAAAAAACAAAAGTTCAAAGTGACAATGTCATCACAAAAAATCACGTGCACTGTCTTCTGGGATAGGAAAGGCGTTTTGCTTACTGAGTTTCTTCCCAGAGGTGAAACCATTAATGCGGCACGATATTGTGAGACTTTAACCAAACTAAGGCGTGCCATTCAAAACAAACGAAGAGGAATGCTCGGTAAAGGAATTGTGTTGTTCCATGACAATGCTCGGCCCCATACTGCCGGTGTCGCTCAATCGTTGATTCGACAGTTTCATTGGGAGCAGTTCGATCACCCGCCGTACAGCCCGGACTTGGCGCCGTCCGACTATCACTTGTTCCTGCACATGAAGCGCGAGCTTGGTGGCAAGCGCTTTGGATCTGACGATGACACGAAAAATGCTGTGGAGTCGTGGTTATCGAAACTGGCGGGAAGTTTCTTTGACGATGGTATACAAAAACTGGTCACCCGCTATGACAAGTGCTTGATCATTGGCGGAAACTATGCTGAAAATTAGTTTAAGACATGTATTTTCATGTAAAAATAAAATTGGATTCGAAAAAATTGTTTTACTATTTTTTTTTTAAAACGGTACTTAGTTTCCGAATACTTCTCGTAATTTTTCTTTAAACTTCAAGGGGTTTCACTGTAATCTGAAGTTTTCCGATTACGGTTATCATTATTTATACTTGTACTAAATTAAAGTTTTATTACTTATTTATTTAAATGCGTTAAACTCTTTCACATTTTCTTTATCTACATGAGGTAAAATAAAGCTTTTCTATTTGTTTACTTAATCGACGTTTATCTCACGAGGTCAGGTAAATGGTATGGCAACTAACAGCTATCACGCGGCCCACCAGCGACCGGAATGTAAAGTCGTTGAATGCGGGTAGTTGTGACCTGGGTTTGATTCCAGGCGAATATTCCGGCTGCATTCGCGTATTCGTGCTTTCCCCCTGTATGATGAGTATACGAGCCAGTTTCCCTTTGAAAGTTGTCCACGAAGGCATCCATTCCCTTAGGCAGATAGCCCTAGTGTACTTTGCCGTAATCTCAGTATACCAAACGAAACCCAACAGTTATCAACCTAGTGTATGAGGAAGAAAGTAAATTACGAACGCAAATAGCTAAACATAAAATATTTTTTTTCTTACCTTCCTTAAGAATATTTGATAAAATTAAATTTACGGTTTTTCGTAAACAACAAATTGAAACAGACAGACAAATCATCACTTTACGCGTACCTAAACTTTATCCATGGAAAACATCTTATTTATTAAGAAAGATGCGAATTCATACAAGTGTTACTAACTATTCTTTCTTAAATAAGCTAATACTAAGTTCGTTTGGCAAAGTACTAAGCTTTCATATTCAATCTGAAGGAGAATTTTGCATAAAATTATGGTAAATAAATAAAAGTGGTGTTACACAATGGGCTAGAAATATATCAACTTAAATAAAATGAAAATAAATTGATATCGTAATCGACATTCTCCTGCACAAAGCGTATAATGAAATTTTTAATAGCAACATATTTTTTACTTCTCTTTCACATTGGCTTGATGGCTAATAATTTGCATTTTTATGTTATATTTACAGTGTGGTCCTAGAGAAATGTGACAATATTATGTGGTAAATTTGAGATATTAGAAGACAAAATTCCACTGAAATGATTAGGAGATAATTATTCTTTTCAAAAAGCTAATAAAATAAAGACTTGTTACATATTTTTGGTGGTGTTCCTTCTTTTGTAGATCATCAAACCTGAAACCCAGAGATTTCAACTTATGCGGCCATGTGAAAGAAATTGCATAACAGGATCCTTGCATTAATTATAGAAATTAAATTAAAATTTTAAAATTTAGCATAATATCTCAATTTATTATCAACGTAATATTCTTAAGTTAGCGTTTATAAAGATTCTTCCGAAGCTCCGTAAATTACGTTGATTAGTGTTATAATAGAAATGTTGCATTATTGCGGAAGTCATTGTGACTTTTTAAAAAATAAGAGCTGGCAGGGTTACGGTTATTGCGATAAACACTTGAAATTTTCGAAAGATAACACCCACCTTTTTTCTGCGCAAGTTAATCAACGCAGTGAAAAACCGTAAATGTCGTTGGAACGCCGGTAACAGAGCATCGTAACGAACCAAAGACAACACAAAAGAGGACAGAGGAAAAAAAAACTTTTATTGGAATTATACGTTTTTCAACGCGTAATTTTCTGTATTTCTTTCGTAACTTTGCCGTTTCGTGGCCACCGCGATCCCCCGACTTCTCCCCTATTGATTTCTGGTTCTGGAGTTGTAGTCTTTTGTTCCGAAGGATATACGATTTCAAAATGCCTTGGGCTTTTCAATACCTCTTCTAATATAGATTTACCTTTAAAAACGCAATGCACTTAATATTTTAACCTGTTCGAAATTTAATAGATTTTCGGGTCAAGTACTGAAAGAATCGTCCTATATAGTGTGGGATACTTTAGTGAGTGCATGATGATACCCCTCATTTGTTTCGTTGCAAGCGACATGAGGGAATTTAACCTTTACAGTTCGAATAAAAAAATTACTCCGTTTTCATGCTAGTGAACAAAATATGTCATAAATAAGGTAAGGTTAGCATTTGAGATTTTTTGATACAAACGGTTATCAAGCCAAAGGCTAGGACATATACGTCCCAACCGTAGTTAATGGTGGGATACATATGTCCCACACGTAGGGATCGACTTACTACAAGCACACTTATTCTGGAAAACTTTATTACATGAAATAGGTTTACATCGTATGGTATAGGGTATAGGGCATTCTTTGGTATAGGGAAATTCATAGGTATAGGGCATCGTATGGTATAGGGCATTCTTTGCATAACCGAACATTACACATTGGGCAACTCATACCTGTTCTTTTCTCTGTGTTCATTTACGTACAACGAGCAATGCGGCGTCTTGATTTTCCATCTATTGGAAGATGATTCCCAACAACATTCAGGAGATTCTGAGTACTGTTTAACCCAGCAGTAATTTTTAAACTATTAGTGGGACAAATTAGTTAGTCAAATGGTTAAATTCTCCCCTGTCTCGTGAACGAAGTAGCGTTCTGCATTTATTCTGACTGTATTTTGCTTCTTCTAACCTCTCTAATACGCTGTCTAATGTGCCACTTGTAGAGTGATTAGGTATTTTTGATACAGGAGACGTGAAAAAGCAGCAATACCCTTCCCAGGGACTCAAATCCGGACCTCTCGAATACGCGCCGATTGTGGTAACGTTACACCACGAAGGCATGATGGAAGGAGGGAGAAAATATTTTATATACTACCCCTTTTAAGGGCGTCTAGTGATTAGGGGACCCAATCGCCAAATTCTACTGGTGAAGAATCATCAACCACCAGAGCCATTAGGATTTCTTTCTTCTAAAGCAGGAGACATAAAAAATGAGCAATGTCCTCGTCGGGACTCGAACCTCGACCTCTCGAATATGCGCCGAGTGTGCTAACCGCTACACCATGAAGGCATGCAGAAAGGAGGAAAAAAACATTGAAAAACTTTTTTCTCTTACACGATCTGTGTAACTATTTGTTTTTTCGTACTATAAATGTGTGTTCGTTTAATGCAGCGGAGTATATTTTAGTGCCGCACATGTATAAAACGTTCCGGTTTCATACATTCCTGCACGCATTTTCAATAATTTAATAGGAAATTATCCTATAACATATTCAATACTATTCAATAATTTAATAGAACATTTATGACTAGGATATCCTAAAATGTGATGTTATCTGATAGTAGAAGATAATAAATAAGATAAATGATAAAGACATAAAAATAATTAATATGCCATAAAGTAAGTAGTTGGTTAGTTTGCTAATTGATGGTTGCCATCTCTTCGTGGGTTGATTTCTTTAGAGGAATCTGGTTCGTATTCACGTCACGTTAAGAGTAAAATGTAATAAATCCACGTAGCCGGATTCCTCTGAGACATAGAATGTATGTTCCATGACCTTATTCGCTCCACTTTTATGTAAGAGAAAATAATAATACAAATGTAATAAGAAAGATGTTGATAAACACTTTGTAAAAGCTTTTGTGCCCCCTCCCAACAGTATAGTTCGAACAATAATCACTCCAATGATTATTATTCGAATCCTTAGCTGACATAGCAAATAATGAAAACATTTCAAAACAGCTCATATCGGCGTATAAATGGTAAGAAGCACTTAAACACACCAGCTAGTCAACGAACTTATATGAGTAATTCGATGTGCTCATCTACAACTAAACTAAACACATAGATTGAACCTACAAACAATGAACGACTAGGTATGATAAACAAGCAATGGCAGCCAAAGTAGGCATTGGCATAAGTCAGTGACGCCCCCAGCAGTGGCAGAGCTTGCGATGTCGCTTGCTCCAGACAACAGAAACACCTCTGCACCAAAACGGTACCGTGGGTACCAGGAAGACGTTGCTAATCTGGATAGCTAGCGTAAGGGGCCTATGCCTACCTACCCAAGGTAAATAATAGGTGGCCCCCTACACTTATACCTAACCTAACCTAACCGGTATAGTGGTTAGCGTCGTTGACTGCCGTGCCGAAGGGCCCGAGTTCGAATGCCGGAGAAGGCATGGATGCTTGTAAGCGTACAGTGTCAGTGCGGCATGGGGGTACTCTAAATATGCTGCGAGCTGAAAGTCCTCTTCAGAGGCTGGTGGTA
>KK114676.1:253680-265248 GCA_000611955.2 Stegodyphus mimosarum
GACGGGATGGGAGACTCCCAGGTGCTCTCCATCAAAAGTGAGGGCGGAACGTAACTAAATCGCACTGTCACCTGTAGGGTGCTGAAGGATGTTGCCAACGATATTGCCACGAGGAATTTTCTTGACTTGGGTTGACTATAGGTCAGACAAGTGAGCATTCGTAACAACAAAATTTTATATAAGGACAATAGTTTAAAGCAAACTAAAATTAGGCAAAGTATTTGTTTTCAAGTACCTAAATAATGAAAAATTTGTGTGTATGATGTGCATATTCCATGAAAAAATGGAGGCATCTTATAAAGTTAAAATGTGATCCGAATATGTGGGCTCGATACCCGAATTTTGTGTTTGCCTTTCATTCTTATTTTCTTATATTCATTTAATTCTTATTTTCTTATATTCATTTAATTCTTATTTTCAGAGTTAGTCATTTAAATGCAATATGTTGCCATTTGTGAAGCGTAAGACATTTATGTTTCAAATTTAATTAGAAAATTCAACGATTTGAAAGAACAGTTTTGCTATTCGACAACATATCCTTGAAATTTGTAGGGCTCCTAAGTCCTTGTTCCTCCTAAGTCCTTGTGAGCTGAACGTGGAGGACCCTAATGAACTATATAGCGACTTATCGCTGATTTCAAAACAACTAAGACGTAGACTTGGGAAGGGTTAAAAAGCCCTTTTATTTACCCATTTAAGAACAACAGTCGGATCTCCTTCTCGGGCTTACAGAAAGCCTCTACTCGAGGCTTTATCTCAGAGTAAGAAAATAAGAAAGTAAAAATTACCTAAACGAGCCTTAGCCGCAGCTCAACACAATTGTCTAACGTACTTGGCTCTTAACTTAAATTAGCCGGCGAATATCAAAAGGCATGTATAATATACCGCCGAGTGTAACAGCTTCAAGAGTGACTTAACCAGGAGGCAAACACGTGCTACTAAGAACACTTAGCACCCTCTATCGAAGTTACTTTATAAGGTATTTCTCCCGCTTTCTTCGCATGCCTTCGTGGTGTAGTGGTCTGCGTGCTCGACGCGTAACCAAGAGGTCCGTGGTTCGATTCCAGGCGAAGGCGCTGCTTATTTTTCACCTCTCCTGCTTCGTAATAATCTAAGTCTCTACAACTGGCGCCCGAACTAAAAAAGGTGGTGGATGATGATTCTCCACCCCCGCGATTTGGCGATTGGGTCTCCAAAACCCCAGTCGCCCTTTAAAAGGGGGAGTATATAAGGTATTTCTCCCGCCTTCTTCGCATGCCTTCGTGGTGTAGTGGTCTGCATGCTCGACGCGTAACCGAGAGGTTCGTGGTTCGATTCCCGGCGAAGGCTTTGCTCATTTTTCATGTCTTTTGCTTCGAACTAACCTAATGTCTCTACAACTTGAACCTTCCTTAAATACGTTTTCTAACTCATTTGCATTCAATTCGATTCTTAAAACTTATACTGGTAGGGAGTTGTAAGAGGAAACAAGCGTTGATAGGAAAGGGTTTGGAAATTAAAATAACTGTTATAAAATTAAAATATACCTTAAAAATTCGGTCTAGAAAGAGGAGATTTCAAAGAAAGGTGCCCAGTATTTCAAATATTTCAGTTTTAAATGTTCTATTTACTCGATGTATTAATTTTAAATATAATTTAGGAGTATAAAATACTAAAAATATTCAGTAAATATCTCCCGATTGATTAAGCCACAATAACACGCCAAACAAGTATTAATTTAGAAGTCAAAAAAACAACAAAAATCAGCTCTTGGTTCTTAATTCAAAAATTGGAAATTCCTATCGAAGATGCCACAGCAAACTGCATTTTATTCCCTTATTTTCCAGAAAACAATTAAAAATTTTAGCTAACTTTCCTTTGCCGTAGTTCATATATCCCATATTGAGTCAATATACTGAGAAATCTCCCGCAGTGTTGATAAGAAACCCAACGAAAGATTCGTCAATTTCAAATACCCTGCCTAAACATCAATAATGTCATTTTGTTCTGTGGGTGTTGAGATAAAGTAGACTAATATCGATCTCTTGATTTTATCCTGACTTTTAAAGATTGCCAAAGAAAGCGAAGATGTACAATCAGGGAACCTATGCTTTGCAAGATGTTTATGAGAGGTTTATGAGAAAATCGGTTATCTCCTCTTAAGTCCTATGCCTTCACATTACCTGAGAGGACTATCTGATGAACTGGACCATGCATTTCTGCAAATTTATGCGACTGATGGTAATTAAATTAAAGCTATATTCATTTCCTAATTCATTCAAAGGTGGTAGGGAATATTATTAACTAAACAGCAAAGGATACATTTGCATTATTGTTTTTATGTAGACATATATTTGCAAATTTAGAGTTAGTTACTCGAATCGTCCTTAATGTAGATATTTTTAAAGTGTACTCTATTTTGCTGAGCAATTATAACCTTTTACTACTAACGGTAAAGTTACAACAATTTAATGAACAATTTTTACAACTAAAATTACAATTTGTACGCGAAAACCAGCTAATAACTTAAATGATAATTCCAGAATGAATCAAGCATAATTTATTTCGCAATAATAAAAGAAGACGTTATTTTGTTGTTGGGAAGTTTAGTTTCTCTAGATTGGCAACAAACCCACAATTCTGCTAAGCTTCAAACATAAACAAATATGGCCGCGATCATAACAAAAAATTAGGCTCAGCCGCACTTAAAAAACTTTTAAATTGTTGATAATTCCACAACTATTGCTTGAACGTTAACTAACGGCATAAAAAATTTAACTGAAAGATAAAAAGAACATAATTCAATCATTTTTAAAGCAAAAAATGCACAATTTACAAACTTATAAGAATAAAGAAACTGACCTCACTGAGCCAAGAAACAGAGTGGATATATGTACATATATTTACATAATTTTGGTGCGGTTGATTGCAACAAAAATGCAAAGTGCATATCTACACGTTATAGCAGCCTTATATACAAAATTTCAACGTTCTGAGGCTATTTGTTTTTGAGTTATGCGAGATACATACATACGTAAGCATAGACGCCACGAAAAAAATCTCTTCAGAATCCATTTTAAATCAGTTTGATAATTATTTGGGGAAAAAGAGTCCTTTATTCTGTCCTTACGTACAGATGTCACTCAAAAACATCGTTAAATTGAATTCGATAGCGGTCAAAATAGATATTTTCGTTGAAATATGTTCACCGAAATTTTTCGTGATTACAATACTTCTTTTTTACTTCATACAAGGAAGTAAAAAGCTACAGGAAATATTGTTATTTTAGAAATTTCGTGTGAGGTGAAGAGGCTTACCTTTAATTCAAAAAAAAACTAATGAAAAAAAAAGATACAAAAGCCAAAATTAAAATATAAAAATCATAAAATAAAATCTGTTTCTAATTTGACTTATTTGGGTGTTACCGTAAACAGCAAATTCAACTTTTCTGAACGTTTTAATTTCATCAACAAAAGAAGAGACATGATTTTAAACAAATATAAAATGAATTTCAGTTCAGATATACTTGCTTTGAAAAGTTTTACCCTTGGGAAGATTTATAGAAATGTTGTTACTCCCTCTGCAATGTTTGGTCTCGGGACCTGGGGGGCTAGAGCGGCAGAATTATTAAGATTTCGAATAAAACTGAATACCATATACAAAGGCTGGATACTGTCCATTACGAGATTATTTAAGACTACATCAACGGAGGCTGTTTTCCTGTTTGCTGGTTTTCTGCCCCATCTTTGCTCTTTCAGTACTTTTATGACAACAAATTTTTATTAAGATCTCGTCGCCTCGAAATGAAATTATATATGGAGATTCTGTAGTAACAATAGCTGCCCTCGAGACGTTTAATATACATTTAATTCATTCCACGCACAGAATATCAAATTCCTTTATTAACACTCTTCCACAGATTCATGAATCTGGAATTTACGCTGATGCTCCGGGTTCGGAGAATGCATAAGCGCCACTTTTGTTGCCTAATTTTATGATGTAGAGATAAATAATACAAAGATTTAATTTCAAATGTATAATTCAGTATTTCAGGTTTTAATAGATTATTTATGCCTTGAGATGGATAGATAGAATCTCGGAAAGTTGGCGGAATCTCGGAAGGCTCTCGCCTATCCGGATAACTATAATAAAGCCTTCGCTAACTTTAAGGATTTACATATAAAATTTAAAAAGCGTAATAATATTGTTTGTTAATGGATCAAGGCACGCAGAGGTTTCCAGGGCAACGACAGGGCGAAGGCTTTAGTCAAAGAGGTACTATGCTATCGGTGATTATAAGATTGATGTTTCGGCTTCGAGAAAAAAAGGCCATTTTTGTTACACTTAAAAATATACTGAAATCTTGAAATGCATGTTGGATGAAGTCTCTAAAACGTCTAGTCTCTCATATTTCTAACATAAATCTAAGATAGTCTAACAAAAGTAAAGATGTCTTACGTTTTTTAAAACGTAAGACATCTTTACATAACCCATAATAAACGTAATGTCTTACGTTTTTTAAAACGTAAGACATTACGTTTATTACGGGTCATGGCTGCTTCTCATAATATTTATCAAGATTTAGTATCCAGGACAATCCATTCTGTAAAACGTGGACCTGAATCTAGACCTGACTCAATCGACTATTGCATCCTGCGAGCAATCCACAAAGCATGCTCAGGCTGCTTAGTCAAATATTATAACAAGCAAAGAATTAAAATACTTCCCCCTGTCATTCAAAACGGGGCAAGTTATATTCTTTACGAAACAAAAAAAGGATTCAAAAGATCCAACTTTATTCCGGCCCATTTGTCTCCTCCCAGCGTTGCGAAAACTTTATGAAAAGCTCACCATTTTGCGCCTAAGCACAGCTAGGATTTCAGGAAAAAAGGGCAACATTAAACAGAATGTGTTCTTAGAATCAGTGTGTACGGAGGGTAAAGTCATGGAGACTTCACATAGCAGTTCTAAGTCTGAATCATATAAATGTTTTTGACTCCCTCTGGTGGTTATTCTTGAGGCACTTCATGCAGCCACTATTCCAGATACCATAATGCAGACGTTCAAAGCAACAGAACCCGCATAGTAGTGCACAACGAGGAAGTGATACGCAAAAAGCAAAGACGAGGCTGCTCATAGGGTCATACGCAGGTCCTGACCTCTGGAACATTCATTTGATTCAAAACTTAAAGCTACGTGGCCCAGCCACACCAAGGTTATTGCTTTTGCTGACGACCCAACTTTTATGGTCAACGGCTCATGTCGTGACATTTTGCAAAGTAACTGCAATAAAGTCATCACTCTGTTCCACAGCTTCTGCATCGCAAAGCTCAAAATGTCGGAAGCTAAATCAAAGATTATAATCTTTCACAAACCAGGCCAGACGAAAATAAGAAACCCCAGCATTATTTTGCAAAGGAATAAAATCCAAAGGGTCAGGGAAATAAAACTTCTGGGTATCACCTTAGATGAGGATTTCTCGCGGATCTCGCACCTGAGAGACCAACGGGAAAAAGCACATCGTATTGCAAAACAGCCTGAGGAGAATGCAAGGTTCAAACTGGAGGCTGAGTGAAACTGGGCACTTTCTGAAAATGCTATACTCTACAGTAGCGGAAAAGGTAATCCTCCATGGGGCTGCGATCTGAGCGAGTTCTATGACTACAAGAAAAGCTAAAGTACTGAACAGGGCACAATGACGCTTCGTCCTAGCAATCATTAGAGCAGTGATTCTCAACATTTTCTTTTATCAGTAACAACAAATAAACAAAATACTGAAGCCATGCATTTACCACTTCTTACCATTCCAGAAAAGTTTCAGGGTAAAGCAAATGCGTCTGATCTGAAAATGTTTGAAATGAGTTTATCCTTAGGCGTTCATCTAGACTGACATTCGGGAAGACTCCAGATAACAACAGAGTACCTAATTACAGAATAATGATGATATGGCAATATTAAATGCTGATAATTTTGTTGTTGTATTCCCAAAGATGAAACAGTTGATTATGAAATTAGTTCCAGTTCTGTGTTCGATTTGGATAATTCTTCGAATGTAAAATGCAATGCTGACCCTCTCAACTTATGAACCTACAAACCTGAACCTATGAACTGAAACATATGAACTCAACATGAACTAGAACTACAAACTAAAAGTATGCACTAAGAACTAGAACAATGAACTTATACCAAAGTACTTATACCAATAAAATTTAGGTACTTATCAAAAAATTTTAAAATCAATATAATATACAAAGGCAATGTCCATTCAATATAAATTTATACTACAACGTATTAATGTCTAAATTATTCATACAAATTTTATGTATATTCTTGTGTATGATACATTCTTATGTATGTATTACCAGATTTCAATAAATGCCTCACGGCTCAGTGGGGATTAAATAGAAGTGCAAAAGGACAATATTTATTTTACTTATACGAAACACTGGGTGTCCCTTTCATTTCAACCAACCAACCAAACAAATATTTTTTTCTTTCTTCTTCCTTTTAGTCCAAAGGGGCTTTGTTCCTGAAGGACTATTGTTTTCGTTTAGCGATTTTGCGTCGGAAACATTAGAAGTCTGTATCACTTTTCAAACTGTTGCCACAAAATATTGCAGCCCTGTATTATATTTAAAGAAATTAAATAATGAAGAATCTGCATAAATGTATGTATGTTTCTCGCATTGTGATAAAACGGCGGAACCTAAAGCCATCGAATTTTAAAAGCCGTCATGCTGCTGCGAATATAGGCATCTGGAAGCCCAGATTTGAAATTTAGAATTTGTTTTATATACGATTTCCTATTTTGTAAAACTTTAACGAATTTTCGATAAACAAACTCGAGGATTTCAAAGCGGGCCATGGCAACGTTGTACAGAAAAAAACGTTTTTATCTGCAGCGCGTGAGACTGTGTGTAGGAAATTCTAAATGTATGCTCAGTTTAAAATTATTTTGCGATATTGTTCTTTAACTGAATTTTATGGTTTAAATGCGAAAACGATATTCAATAAATAAAAGCAACATACAAAAGGTTTAAAAAACGCCCCTTTGGAGGTAATTTAAAATCTGAAACCTTTCAGACATTTTTTTTTTGTTTTTTTGTTGAGGCATGCTTTTAACGATTTCAAAATTTTGCGGCACACAAGAAAAAGATAAATTTAAAAGTTGTTTACTTGTTTTTATATTACCCTGTATAAAATAGTTTATGATAATAATTTTGAATGTAAAATAAAATAATATTTACTACAAAAACAGCTGTACTTTGATTAAGAAATTAATTACTTAATAATATTAAGGATATTTTTAATGAGTAATTTGAACTCGATGTTTTTTGACACTTTTATTTATATTTGGTAGTAAAAAGAACAATTCTACTCTCATATCGTTTTCTACATTTAACAGTCTCGATCTTGTATTCGTTTTTATGCTGGTTAATACTGAAAATCCGAATTCACGCAAATAAAATGTAGAAAATTGTAATAATATTTTTAAAGCTCTTTTGGCCATGATGGGATAATCGCATCAAATGTTAATCCAAAATTAATTAATTGATTCTTCCGAATATTTTAAAATTGAATCTGGAATATTAGAAACCAAAATTAGTTCTACCTCTTCATTAAATTAATTGAAATACAGAACTATTCATTAGCACAAGTGGATTACGAACCAATTCCAAATTTTTTTATACCTAAATTTGTAAAATAATGAATAATTTTCTCCTCTAATGTTGTCAAATGATCAATAACAATTTTATAAATAGTGTCATTGAAATCTTTTGAGACTGACTCAAACTTTTCCATATTGTCTTCCTGTGCTTTATTCTTCCATAAAGTTATTTGTTTTTAGAATCCCACGAGTTAAGTTTAATATATTTTCTTTGGGCCTTTGCGTACTTGAATTTATGTTATTAAAAATAACAAACATGTCTGATAAGTAAGTTAGTTTAGCACACCATATTTTATCTTCCAACAATGTTCAAAAAACATTTTCATTTCATCTTTTAATTCCAGCACACGAGATAAATGTTTTCCTCTGGACAAGCACCTTTCTTCCGTATGCAGTAACAAGGAATCGCACTTAGCTTAAATAGCTTGGCGCAGTTTACTAGACAAGCGACTTTTTAATGGTCTTGATTTTATATAATTAACCATTTTAACACATTGTTCCAGAACTATTTTCAATTCTGACGGCAAATATATTGTAACAAGTGCTTCTTGATGCAAATAGCAATGGGTAACTAATATATCCCCATTCAGTTCTTTAACCATGTGCTACAAATCCTTTTAGATGTCTAATCATAGCTGGAACACCATCTGTGCAAATGCCAATGCATGAATTCCACGAAACTTTAATTTCTTCTGAACATGAACTAAACAAATAAAAATTATGTTTGCCAGTTGTAAAATTAGGTTATTACGTTACCATGGTTACCGTTTTTTTCTTTGGTTGTTTAAGAGATGCTAAGCCTAATTTTTGTTTCTCGTAGCATCCATATTTGTTTACATTTGAAACTTAGCAGAATAGCGAATTAAGTCAGTTTCTGCATCTTCAGTGTCTTTTTGCAGAGTGGAACCAAAAGTAAGGTTTTATGTTTGTGCACCGAAAAACCTGCCTTGTTGTCCGCTGGCCGAATGGATTGTTCCTGAGTAAAAGCTCTAATTTTAGTTGAAAAAAATTGCTTTAAATTGTTTCAGCTGCATTTGGTATTTTACATTATTTTTTACATTTTTCAATTTTTAGTAATGATATATTGAGGTTTTATGTATTTTTGCCTTGTCGCGAAGTGAGAACTGAATTAATTGAACGAGAAATATATCTGTGATGAAATTCGAGGAAATACGTGTAAGTGAAATGCAGCAAAAATTTTTAATATTATATTTTAATCATATAAGAAAGTCATGCTGTATCCACATCAAATTTTTTTGATTCACGTAACCCAAAATATTGTAATCTATTATATATTTAAAATTATATAAGAATGATTTACAATTCTGAATAAAACTTTAATACTCAACAAACTATAAAACAGTGGCTGTCAAAATTTATTTGGAATTCCATAAAATTTAAAATAAAAAGATACTCTTCCTTCACCTATGACAAATAACTCCTTGTCTCAAGCTGTAATTACAGTGCTCGACAGTTGGCTCCTAAGCGTACCTCCGACAAATTATTTCTCACCCTTGAAAAAAGAAAAACAAAAACCAGAAGAAGAATATGATAATTCGCATGACTTCACGCTTAATTGCCAAAACCTACGGCGAAGGAAATTGTGCCAGCTCCGGTATAATTTGCATATTCCTAATTCCCCTTGCAGCTCCCAAACTGATAGGCCAAGATTAAAATTTGTAATTAGGATTTATCCCATTGTTGAGAGGGGTGATTAGATGTGAAATGTAGATGTACGAAGTGTACGGGTTTCATATATTTCATAGACATTTCTAAGCCATGCAAAATTTATGTAGATTATTTTTTAGAATGTATATAAAGTTGCAAAATAGGAGACATAATAAAAAGGTTTCTAATAAATCAGCTCCTTTCTGAACAAATAAAGGCACAAAGTTTAAAACTTAAATATAATCAATGAAAAACAATCAAAGAAATCTATGTCTTTTATAATCCAACTACAGAGGCTGCTCGCACATTTTTTCGACGATGTATATTGTATTCACAAAACTAAATTACATAAAATTCTTGTGTTCTATTTGTACTTTAAATGTTCTATTTGACATCCCTTATTCAGAATTATCTTTCGACACCGCAATTTCCACGATAATAATGCTTCTTGAAGTGTCAGAAGAGGTATTCTATTCCATTCCTCCCGAACAGCTTTCCAGAGTCCTGTTAGGGTTTTGGGACAACGTTTGGGTAAAGCAGTTTTTAAAAGTCCGAAAGCAGAAAAATTCATAGGTGACACATCGGGAGATTTAGTAGGGATATCAGTGAAGGGTATGGTCTCGATACCAGTTTTTTGTTCCATTTCCTTTAGGAAATTTACAGTGGATTTGGATGTGTGACTACTAGCTTTGTCCCGATGGAGTCTCACAGATGGATGGCACTGTGGGTAGAGCGATGGTATTTCGTTCAGAAACATTGGCGATTAAATATGTTCCTGATAGTATTTGGAGTTAATCTTGACATTTTTTGCACTCTCGCTATTTTTAACTTGCCATTATAAGAAAAACCAGCAACAATCCTGAATCCCTTAGAAAAACTTTCTTTCGATTCTTTGAACCATGTACTTAAATTTTTTTCTCCCCTTTTATGATAATAAATGGCTCTTTTTTTTTCTTACAGGCCTTTAAAGACACCCATGTTTTAACTATTGTGATAATTGTTTTCAATTTTTCTTTGGATAAATGTTTCTCATATAAAATTCTGCAGCGTGTCCTGCGTAGAGCGATATGCTTTGGAAGAAGACGATGCACATTGCGTTTTTTCGCTTTCTCAAGATTTAAATCAACGTTTATCATTTTATTTACAGTGGACATCGAGCATTTTAATGAATTTGCAACTGTCCTTTGACTATTCTTTTAACATTAAACAACGTACCTTTGCAATAGTCGAAGATGTCCGTTTTTTCCTTGAATACTTGTTTGGAATTTTTGTCCTACTTGAGGCTCCAATTTGACGTTTTTTTCCTCTCTTGTCGATGATATTACCTATCGGCGCTTTAGATATCACAAAACCATGACTGTCACATCGTTTTTGAATAACAGACTATGCATATTTCTCTTCGGAAAGAGCGTCAATGTAGCCTTCGAAGCACTGCTTTGTTAAATTCGCCATTTTGAATAAGAGCAAAACTTTCAAGCCACAGACGATAATTTTAACTTTTAAAAACATAGTAAAATTACAATTACTTCTTTTGCAGCAAACGATTTTTTATTACCGCTTACCAAAATCATCTAAAAATGTGCAAACAGCCTCTGTAACACAGAGCGAAATTAAGTGGTGTTAAAATTGCTAAATTATAGCATTGATAAAATTAAAATAAGCATCAAAATATTATTTTGAATAGACTGAATCCAAAGACAAACCCTGCAAAAAATACATACATATATATATCATCAAAGCTATCCTTTCTACAACTAACACATATATAAAATACATATAAATAGGCTACAAATTAGAATTCAAAAATTGGAATAAATTTTTTTAAACCCGTCCTGTGTTTATAACTGTAGGATTGAAGTATAATGAACTTAAAGCATCTAAACTAATTAATAAATTGGAATGAAAGCAAGACATTTCCTAATGAGTTCCGAATTACAGTTTCAATAAAAGGAGATTAATTTTTATTTGTATAATTTTGTATAATTTCCCTTTCGCATTTTTATTTTTCGAGATTCTTCTGCTATGAATTCTCTGTTTTATTGGATTAGATTTGTTATTGTATTAAACGTCATATACACGTTTGCAGTTATTATATTATAATGACAAACGAAATGATAAATAATGACATATGAGGAATTGCCTTGCTTTTATTCCAATTTACTAATTAATTTAGATGCTTTAAGTTTATATATATATATATATATATATATATGTATATAAATATAAATTTTTTTTTAAAACAAAACACAGAC